>JAPDHH010000285.1:0-215196 GCA_032158285.1 Phytophthora sansomeana
TGCTTGAAATCCCACGCCCTCGCCCCGACTTCTCGTTACGTAACTACCAAACACGCAGCAGCTTCCTGTGGTCCTCCGTTGTGGTGATCACGGTTTCAACCGAACGCGAGGTTCCCGGGACAGTCAGCCTGGCTCCGATCCCACCGGTAGCTGCGTTCCGAGTTGTTGTACGTTTGTTGGCTGCATGCAATGCAGTTGTCCACTGCGGCTTGGCAAGGAGGGCACGACCTCAAGTCTCCACTGACCGAAGGCGGTCCCACCCGGGTCCGGTCTCAGATTATGGTCAAGGTCAAGGTCGAGACCTGTGACTGGGTTTAGGCTTGGGGGTTGTGGCGTCGTGTGGTGCGAGTCGGCGGGTCGATCAATCGATACGTGTGCTGTGGCAGAGGACACAGAGAGCAAACCAGAATGTAGGCGTAACGGGCGGTATGCGCGTGTGGGCATGACTGGAATGTGTTTGACGGTAGCGTAGTGCGTGTTTGGCGCTACGTTGCGGTTTGTAGCGGTTTGTTTTGTTCGTTTGCGTTTGTGAAGAGGTGTGCGGTGGTGAGTTGGATAAGAGCCCCTATAGCTCAGTGGTAGAGCACCCGCTTAGTAAGCGGAAGGTCGGTAGTTCAATCCTGCCTGGGGGCAATTTGCTTGCACTCGTCCCGAGCGAGCGTCCTGCGGCGTCTCGTTCGTGGCGTAGGCGTGCCTCAGGCCGTCTTTGCTCCTTTTCTCTCTGATTGCGCGTTTCTCTTTTCATCGTTTGACCCGGTGCGCTTGCTCCGAAACAGCTCTAGCTCGACTCCGTTTTGCTTGAAATCCCACGCCCTCGCCCCGACTTCTCGTTACGTAACTACCAAACACGCAGCAGCTTCCTGTGGTCCTCCGTTGTGGTGATCACGGTTTCAACCGAACGCGAGGTTCCCGGGACAGTCAGCCTGGCTCCGATCCCACCGGTAGCTGCGTTCCGAGTTGTTGTACGTTTGTTGGCTGCATGCAATGCAGTTGTCCACTGCGGCTTGGCAAGGAGGGCACGACCTCAAGTCTCCACTGACCGAAGGCGGTCCCACCCGGGTCCGGTCTCAGATTATGGTCAAGGTCAAGGTCGAGACCTGTGACTGGGTTTAGGCTTGGGGGTTGTGGCGTCGTGTGGTGCGAGTCGGCGGGTCGATCAATCGATACGTGTGCTGTGGCAGAGGACACAGAGAGCAAACCAGAATGTAGGCGTAACGGGCGGTATGCGCGTGTGGGCATGACTGGAATGTGTTTGACGGTAGCGTAGTGCGTGTTTGGCGCTACGTTGCGGTTTGTAGCGGTTTGTTTTGTTCGTTTGCGTTTGTGAAGAGGTGTGCGGTGGTGAGTTGGATAAGAGCCCCTATAGCTCAGTGGTAGAGCACCCGCTTAGTAAG
Organism: Phytophthora sansomeana; assembly: GCA_032158285.1. NCBI lineage: Eukaryota > Oomycota > Peronosporomycetes > Peronosporales > Peronosporaceae > Phytophthora > Phytophthora sansomeana. Next base: position 1,395 of record JAPDHH010000285.1, read on the forward strand.
CGGAAGGTCGGTAGTTCAATCCTGCCTGGGGGCAATTTGCTTGCACTCGTCCCGAGCGAGCGTCCTGCGGCGTCTCGTTCGTGGCGTAGGCGTGCCTCAGGCCGTCTTTGCTCCTTTTCTCTCTGATTGCGCGTTTCTCTTTTCATCGTTTGACCCGGTGCGCTTGCTCCGAAACAGCTCTAGCTCGACTCCGTTTTGCTTGAAATCCCACGCCCTCGCCCCGACTTCTCGTTACGTAACTACCAAACACGCAGCAGCTTCCTGTGGTCCTCCGTTGTGGTGATCACGGTTTCAACCGAACGCGAGGTTCCCGGGACAGTCAGCCTGGCTCCGATCCCACCGGTAGCTGCGTTCCGAGTTGTTGTACGTTTGTTGGCTGCATGCAATGCAGTTGTCCACTGCGGCTTGGCAAGGAGGGCACGACCTCAAGTCTCCACTGACCGAAGGCGGTCCCACCCGGGTCCGGTCTCAGATTATGGTCAAGGTCAAGGTCGAGACCTGTGACTGGGTTTAGGCTTGGGGGTTGTGGCGTCGTGTGGTGCGAGTCGGCGGGTCGATCAATCGATACGTGTGCTGTGGCAGAGGACACAGAGAGCAAACCAGAATGTAGGCGTAACGGGCGGTATGCGCGTGTGGGCATGACTGGAATGTGTTTGACGGTAGCGTAGTGCGTGTTTGGCGCTACGTTGCGGTTTGTAGCGGTTTGTTTTGTTCGTTTGCGTTTGTGAAGAGGTGTGCGGTGGTGAGTTGGATAAGAGCCCCTATAGCTCAGTGGTAGAGCACCCGCTTAGTAAGCGGAAGGTCGGTAGTTCAATCCTGCCTGGGGGCAATTTGCTTGCACTCGTCCCGAGCGAGCGTCCTGCGGCGTCTCGTTCGTGGCGTAGGCGTGCCTCAGGCCGTCTTTGCTCCTTTTCTCTCTGATTGCGCGTTTCTCTTTTCATCGTTTGACCCGGTGCGCTTGCTCCGAAACAGCTCTAGCTCGACTCCGTTTTGCTTGAAATCCCACGCCCTCGCCCCGACTTCTCGTTACGTAACTACCAAACACGCAGCAGCTTCCTGTGGTCCTCCGTTGTGGTGATCACGGTTTCAACCGAACGCGAGGTTCCCGGGACAGTCAGCCTGGCTCCGATCCCACCGGTAGCTGCGTTCCGAGTTGTTGTACGTTTGTTGGCTGCATGCAATGCAGTTGTCCACTGCGGCTTGGCAAGGAGGGCACGACCTCAAGTCTCCACTGACCGAAGGCGGTCCCACCCGGGTCCGGTCTCAGATTATGGTCAAGGTCAAGGTCGAGACCTGTGACTGGGTTTAGGCTTGGGGGTTGTGGCGTCGTGTGGTGCGAGTCGGCGGGTCGATCAATCGATACGTGTGCTGTGGCAGAGGACACAGAGAGCAAACCAGAATGTAGGCGTAACGGGCGGTATGCGCGTGTGGGCATGACTGGAATGTGTTTGACGGTAGCGTAGTGCGTGTTTGGCGCTACGTTGCGGTTTGTAGCGGTTTGTTTTGTTCGTTTGCGTTTGTGAAGAGGTGTGCGGTGGTGAGTTGGATAAGAGCCCCTATAGCTCAGTGGTAGAGCACCCGCTTAGTAAGCGGAAGGTCGGTAGTTCAATCCTGCCTGGGGGCAATTTGCTTGCACTCGTCCCGAGCGAGCGTCCTGCGGCGTCTCGTTCGTGGCGTAGGCGTGCCTCAGGCCGTCTTTGCTCCTTTTCTCTCTGATTGCGCGTTTCTCTTTTCATCGTTTGACCCGGTGCGCTTGCTCCGAAACAGCTCTAGCTCGACTCCGTTTTGCTTGAAATCCCACGCCCTCGCCCCGACTTCTCGTTACGTAACTACCAAACACGCAGCAGCTTCCTGTGGTCCTCCGTTGTGGTGATCACGGTTTCAACCGAACGCGAGGTTCCCGGGACAGTCAGCCTGGCTCCGATCCCACCGGTAGCTGCGTTCCGAGTTGTTGTACGTTTGTTGGCTGCATGCAATGCAGTTGTCCACTGCGGCTTGGCAAGGAGGGCACGACCTCAAGTCTCCACTGACCGAAGGCGGTCCCACCCGGGTCCGGTCTCAGATTATGGTCAAGGTCAAGGTCGAGACCTGTGACTGGGTTTAGGCTTGGGGGTTGTGGCGTCGTGTGGTGCGAGTCGGCGGGTCGATCAATCGATACGTGTGCTGTGGCAGAGGACACAGAGAGCAAACCAGAATGTAGGCGTAACGGGCGGTATGCGCGTGTGGGCATGACTGGAATGTGTTTGACGGTAGCGTAGTGCGTGTTTGGCGCTACGTTGCGGTTTGTAGCGGTTTGTTTTGTTCGTTTGCGTTTGTGAAGAGGTGTGCGGTGGTGAGTTGGATAAGAGCCCCTATAGCTCAGTGGTAGAGCACCCGCTTAGTAAGCGGAAGGTCGGTAGTTCAATCCTGCCTGGGGGCAATTTGCTTGCACTCGTCCCGAGCGAGCGTCCTGCGGCGTCTCGTTCGTGGCGTAGGCGTGCCTCAGGCCGTCTTTGCTCCTTTTCTCTCTGATTGCGCGTTTCTCTTTTCATCGTTTGACCCGGTGCGCTTGCTCCGAAACAGCTCTAGCTCGACTCCGTTTTGCTTGAAATCCCACGCCCTCGCCCCGACTTCTCGTTACGTAACTACCAAACACGCAGCAGCTTCCTGTGGTCCTCCGTTGTGGTGATCACGGTTTCAACCGAACGCGAGGTTCCCGGGACAGTCAGCCTGGCTCCGATCCCACCGGTAGCTGCGTTCCGAGTTGTTGTACGTTTGTTGGCTGCATGCAATGCAGTTGTCCACTGCGGCTTGGCAAGGAGGGCACGACCTCAAGTCTCCACTGACCGAAGGCGGTCCCACCCGGGTCCGGTCTCAGATTATGGTCAAGGTCAAGGTCGAGACCTGTGACTGGGTTTAGGCTTGGGGGTTGTGGCGTCGTGTGGTGCGAGTCGGCGGGTCGATCAATCGATACGTGTGCTGTGGCAGAGGACACAGAGAGCAAACCAGAATGTAGGCGTAACGGGCGGTATGCGCGTGTGGGCATGACTGGAATGTGTTTGACGGTAGCGTAGTGCGTGTTTGGCGCTACGTTGCGGTTTGTAGCGGTTTGTTTTGTTCGTTTGCGTTTGTGAAGAGGTGTGCGGTGGTGAGTTGGATAAGAGCCCCTATAGCTCAGTGGTAGAGCACCCGCTTAGTAAGCGGAAGGTCGGTAGTTCAATCCTGCCTGGGGGCAATTTGCTTGCACTCGTCCCGAGCGAGCGTCCTGCGGCGTCTCGTTCGTGGCGTAGGCGTGCCTCAGGCCGTCTTTGCTCCTTTTCTCTCTGATTGCGCGTTTCTCTTTTCATCGTTTGACCCGGTGCGCTTGCTCCGAAACAGCTCTAGCTCGACTCCGTTTTGCTTGAAATCCCACGCCCTCGCCCCGACTTCTCGTTACGTAACTACCAAACACGCAGCAGCTTCCTGTGGTCCTCCGTTGTGGTGATCACGGTTTCAACCGAACGCGAGGTTCCCGGGACAGTCAGCCTGGCTCCGATCCCACCGGTAGCTGCGTTCCGAGTTGTTGTACGTTTGTTGGCTGCATGCAATGCAGTTGTCCACTGCGGCTTGGCAAGGAGGGCACGACCTCAAGTCTCCACTGACCGAAGGCGGTCCCACCCGGGTCCGGTCTCAGATTATGGTCAAGGTCAAGGTCGAGACCTGTGACTGGGTTTAGGCTTGGGGGTTGTGGCGTCGTGTGGTGCGAGTCGGCGGGTCGATCAATCGATACGTGTGCTGTGGCAGAGGACACAGAGAGCAAACCAGAATGTAGGCGTAACGGGCGGTATGCGCGTGTGGGCATGACTGGAATGTGTTTGACGGTAGCGTAGTGCGTGTTTGGCGCTACGTTGCGGTTTGTAGCGGTTTGTTTTGTTCGTTTGCGTTTGTGAAGAGGTGTGCGGTGGTGAGTTGGATAAGAGCCCCTATAGCTCAGTGGTAGAGCACCCGCTTAGTAAGCGGAAGGTCGGTAGTTCAATCCTGCCTGGGGGCAATTTGCTTGCACTCGTCCCGAGCGAGCGTCCTGCGGCGTCTCGTTCGTGGCGTAGGCGTGCCTCAGGCCGTCTTTGCTCCTTTTCTCTCTGATTGCGCGTTTCTCTTTTCATCGTTTGACCCGGTGCGCTTGCTCCGAAACAGCTCTAGCTCGACTCCGTTTTGCTTGAAATCCCACGCCCTCGCCCCGACTTCTCGTTACGTAACTACCAAACACGCAGCAGCTTCCTGTGGTCCTCCGTTGTGGTGATCACGGTTTCAACCGAACGCGAGGTTCCCGGGACAGTCAGCCTGGCTCCGATCCCACCGGTAGCTGCGTTCCGAGTTGTTGTACGTTTGTTGGCTGCATGCAATGCAGTTGTCCACTGCGGCTTGGCAAGGAGGGCACGACCTCAAGTCTCCACTGACCGAAGGCGGTCCCACCCGGGTCCGGTCTCAGATTATGGTCAAGGTCAAGGTCGAGACCTGTGACTGGGTTTAGGCTTGGGGGTTGTGGCGTCGTGTGGTGCGAGTCGGCGGGTCGATCAATCGATACGTGTGCTGTGGCAGAGGACACAGAGAGCAAACCAGAATGTAGGCGTAACGGGCGGTATGCGCGTGTGGGCATGACTGGAATGTGTTTGACGGTAGCGTAGTGCGTGTTTGGCGCTACGTTGCGGTTTGTAGCGGTTTGTTTTGTTCGTTTGCGTTTGTGAAGAGGTGTGCGGTGGTGAGTTGGATAAGAGCCCCTATAGCTCAGTGGTAGAGCACCCGCTTAGTAAGCGGAAGGTCGGTAGTTCAATCCTGCCTGGGGGCAATTTGCTTGCACTCGTCCCGAGCGAGCGTCCTGCGGCGTCTCGTTCGTGGCGTAGGCGTGCCTCAGGCCGTCTTTGCTCCTTTTCTCTCTGATTGCGCGTTTCTCTTTTCATCGTTTGACCCGGTGCGCTTGCTCCGAAACAGCTCTAGCTCGACTCCGTTTTGCTTGAAATCCCACGCCCTCGCCCCGACTTCTCGTTACGTAACTACCAAACACGCAGCAGCTTCCTGTGGTCCTCCGTTGTGGTGATCACGGTTTCAACCGAACGCGAGGTTCCCGGGACAGTCAGCCTGGCTCCGATCCCACCGGTAGCTGCGTTCCGAGTTGTTGTACGTTTGTTGGCTGCATGCAATGCAGTTGTCCACTGCGGCTTGGCAAGGAGGGCACGACCTCAAGTCTCCACTGACCGAAGGCGGTCCCACCCGGGTCCGGTCTCAGATTATGGTCAAGGTCAAGGTCGAGACCTGTGACTGGGTTTAGGCTTGGGGGTTGTGGCGTCGTGTGGTGCGAGTCGGCGGGTCGATCAATCGATACGTGTGCTGTGGCAGAGGACACAGAGAGCAAACCAGAATGTAGGCGTAACGGGCGGTATGCGCGTGTGGGCATGACTGGAATGTGTTTGACGGTAGCGTAGTGCGTGTTTGGCGCTACGTTGCGGTTTGTAGCGGTTTGTTTTGTTCGTTTGCGTTTGTGAAGAGGTGTGCGGTGGTGAGTTGGATAAGAGCCCCTATAGCTCAGTGGTAGAGCACCCGCTTAGTAAGCGGAAGGTCGGTAGTTCAATCCTGCCTGGGGGCAATTTGCTTGCACTCGTCCCGAGCGAGCGTCCTGCGGCGTCTCGTTCGTGGCGTAGGCGTGCCTCAGGCCGTCTTTGCTCCTTTTCTCTCTGATTGCGCGTTTCTCTTTTCATCGTTTGACCCGGTGCGCTTGCTCCGAAACAGCTCTAGCTCGACTCCGTTTTGCTTGAAATCCCACGCCCTCGCCCCGACTTCTCGTTACGTAACTACCAAACACGCAGCAGCTTCCTGTGGTCCTCCGTTGTGGTGATCACGGTTTCAACCGAACGCGAGGTTCCCGGGACAGTCAGCCTGGCTCCGATCCCACCGGTAGCTGCGTTCCGAGTTGTTGTACGTTTGTTGGCTGCATGCAATGCAGTTGTCCACTGCGGCTTGGCAAGGAGGGCACGACCTCAAGTCTCCACTGACCGAAGGCGGTCCCACCCGGGTCCGGTCTCAGATTATGGTCAAGGTCAAGGTCGAGACCTGTGACTGGGTTTAGGCTTGGGGGTTGTGGCGTCGTGTGGTGCGAGTCGGCGGGTCGATCAATCGATACGTGTGCTGTGGCAGAGGACACAGAGAGCAAACCAGAATGTAGGCGTAACGGGCGGTATGCGCGTGTGGGCATGACTGGAATGTGTTTGACGGTAGCGTAGTGCGTGTTTGGCGCTACGTTGCGGTTTGTAGCGGTTTGTTTTGTTCGTTTGCGTTTGTGAAGAGGTGTGCGGTGGTGAGTTGGATAAGAGCCCCTATAGCTCAGTGGTAGAGCACCCGCTTAGTAAGCGGAAGGTCGGTAGTTCAATCCTGCCTGGGGGCAATTTGCTTGCACTCGTCCCGAGCGAGCGTCCTGCGGCGTCTCGTTCGTGGCGTAGGCGTGCCTCAGGCCGTCTTTGCTCCTTTTCTCTCTGATTGCGCGTTTCTCTTTTCATCGTTTGACCCGGTGCGCTTGCTCCGAAACAGCTCTAGCTCGACTCCGTTTTGCTTGAAATCCCACGCCCTCGCCCCGACTTCTCGTTACGTAACTACCAAACACGCAGCAGCTTCCTGTGGTCCTCCGTTGTGGTGATCACGGTTTCAACCGAACGCGAGGTTCCCGGGACAGTCAGCCTGGCTCCGATCCCACCGGTAGCTGCGTTCCGAGTTGTTGTACGTTTGTTGGCTGCATGCAATGCAGTTGTCCACTGCGGCTTGGCAAGGAGGGCACGACCTCAAGTCTCCACTGACCGAAGGCGGTCCCACCCGGGTCCGGTCTCAGATTATGGTCAAGGTCAAGGTCGAGACCTGTGACTGGGTTTAGGCTTGGGGGTTGTGGCGTCGTGTGGTGCGAGTCGGCGGGTCGATCAATCGATACGTGTGCTGTGGCAGAGGACACAGAGAGCAAACCAGAATGTAGGCGTAACGGGCGGTATGCGCGTGTGGGCATGACTGGAATGTGTTTGACGGTAGCGTAGTGCGTGTTTGGCGCTACGTTGCCCACAAAAAAGATGTGTTCAAGTTTAAAATTGTTGTAGCAATGAGAAATTCAATATCGCCCGTAACATATAGAATACCACCACTGGCATTGAAAATAGCCACGAATGCAAAGAAAGAATCCGAAATTGCACGAAATAGAAAATAGCCCATGAAAGCATAGCTTGGTCTTTTTCTTTTCCTTCAACTATTCCGTTAGGCAAGAATAATGCCTACCACCGTTGTAGCGTTCTCACATTGAAGACATCCTATACAACAACAAGAGAGAGATTTCGGAGGTTTGTGTTTTCTGGGACGAGAGGCCCACGCCTCGATGCCAACTGTATTTCCTTTGGGAGCCTGCGGCCTGAATGATAGAGACACACGCCGAGGACACAAAGTTTGCTGAACGTTTCAAGAAAAGCGGCGTCAAACACTTTGAGCAATTCTGCAAAACCGACGAGTACGGCAAACCAGATTTAGCCAGCAGTGACAGCTACAATTTTTCCTCAATGACATCTAGATTAGAGCTCGTGTGATCGGGCGACCTAACCTCATTTCTGAAGATGTCGTCGACAAGTTTCTCGACCACGAGCTCAAGGAAGTTCACCACTTACAGCAAGGATGTACGTAGAAACAGTTTGCAAGGATACTTCCTCGACTTCGTCCTTTCGTCGATTGCAAAGCTACTTGCTCAACTTCGGGCCTCAGTAAGTACTCCAAGGCTGGCTGAAGTGGATTTTTACGGTGGTTTTTAAACTTGGACATGCAAAGTCTTATTTCCTGTTGTTTTGGTTGTTGTCGGGTTTCTCCATTGAATAAGAAAGATTGTCCGCCAGCGGAAATCGTGAGAGTACATGCTGCACTTGTGCGGGTTAAACGCAGTTAGAGACTGAAACTGCGATCGCCAGTAAAACCGTGACTGGATTGATTTGCCTCAGCGTGTAGATAACCTTACATATTGCGGGCATTTACAGTGGGACACCATGCGTGGTCGATTTAGGATAAAATAGCCCGACTTACACTTTTCCTAATGCAAATTGGGCTCTTACAAAATAAATCGGATGGGTCTGACGGCAAAGCTGCAGATAAACTGGTCGAGTTGCCATTTTTATGAAATTGGTTTATCTTAGATCGATCTCGTACTTAAGCAAATCGAGCAAAGGAATAAGTGAAACGACAAAATCGTTTCGAGGCACAATATATTGTTCGCTACAATGACATTTAATTTTTCGTACTCGATGCGTTAATCTGGATGATGACAACACAGCTTAGGGCTATCCATGCACAATATGATACGTATATCAATATGCACGAGGCACGTATGTATCATGTTATGCATGGATAGGTTGAAATACATCACGTCTGAGGAAAAATAGGATTTGGTGCGTGCGCTCGAGCTACCAGAACATCGCACAAGCCGTGGTGTAGGACGATATTAAGCTGCACATGATGTACTAGGCCAATATGGACTTTTGTCATGGCGGAGTGTTCAAGTTTCACCACGCATGGTGTACGTTGGGTTGTACGATGTGGCTTGAGGAGGGTAACAATACGACTGTGACGACACAAGCAAGGTCTACGAGGTAGCCCCACCGATAACAAGGCACTACATGTAGATCGTCGCTGGGTCGTGAGTGTGCTCATGTTTCTATAATACATACTACTGCAGCTGACGCTTTCTTAGCTTGCTGCACCGCTGAGTGAACTTACTGCGTCGTACACTGGTGCTTTAGCGGACTACTTGTGTTGAATATTGGTGGTTTGGCATAGTAAAAAGGGGGTGACGATGCCGCATTATGTAGATGTGGTTGCTTTCGTGAAGGTTTAGCTGCACAGTTGCTCGAAAGGCGTGCAAGGATCCGCGTACGTGTCATATTTTGCAGCTCTATAAACGAGGATTAAGATCGCGTGCCTAGTGGGTTACATTGCAAACTGTGGATTCACCCTGTAGGCCAATAAGATGTACATGCAAGGCAAAACGTAGATCATTGGTGTTGCACGAACATACAGGCTGTTTTGCTTGGATACGGAGCTCGCCTTGAAATTGTCGCGGAACGGACGCGCGTACGAGTGGAACGACTTTGAGTAGTCTTGCTCATATATGTACTATCGTACATACAACCTGCCATCCCAGCATTTGATGAAAATTGCTGCATGACCAACATTTGAGATCATGGCGGTATCAAGCATTCTTACACGCTGGAACGTTATGGTTATGTCACAGTCGACGAGTTTAAAGATGGAGTTGCATCACTTGAATCAGTGCAAGACAAGCTAAGAAGTGCTGGAGAGTCGTTTCCAAATGACTGGTTCAAACAGCTTAAGTGATAAATACGCATGTGTTGAAGCAACACATGATGATAAAACGACACATTATGATGGAACAACACAAAACGGCGCGTTGAAGGATGAAGCGACACAACATATCTTGGAACATTCGAAGCAACATCTGCCTCTACCGTGACGACGGCAGTGGTTAAACGGAAGCGGCTCAACCGCAGAGTGATTTGCATGAAGATGCGCCGCCGTGAGCTAGCGAACGATGTCGTTCTTTCTTAAGAAGATAATATTATTACGCCAAAGCTGCCTTTGAGCCGGTAACGGAGCATCTTGCTGGGTTGTCGAGTCCACAATTCTATGCACCACTAAAATGATACCGACAACTAGCCTGCAAGGGTATAGAAAAGATGGCAGCCATCTCCTCGAACGTCATTCCGTTTCCTTACTATTATTCAATTCAGGTGCATCAGAAACCCTTGAACACGAACAAGACAGGGAGCTATTTTCGATATTTCACCAGCAGATTTCATAGACTCTATGAACGTGATCCGTGAGCAGAAGCAAAATGAATACCAGTAATATAAGCGACCCCTACGTCTGGTGGAGACCGCCAGTTGCTTGAAGAAATCCAAGAAAATAAACAGACAGCTGAGTCGCCGTCATTACTTCTACTTCAGTGTCTGCATTACATTCTGGCATATCCGGCGGGAAAAATAGGACTGATGTTAGTAGCCAAACGCTGGCGTAAACTTGGGAGCGAAAGGGTGAACTGGATTTGGCGAAGACTGTGGAGTCTGTGTCAGCAAAAAACACAGGAACATGCTCATAAAAGCTGCAGGGCGCCAAAAGAAAAGCAAAGCCGCTACGAAACTGCGCACAAGCACGGCCAAGTTGAAGTGTTTCGATTTCCCCCCTACCAAGCCTCGGTACAATCGTGAAAGAAGTTGGAGCAGAGTTAGCTGGTGACAGCATCCAAAGCGCAAAACCGTGTGGCCAATGCGCTACCAAACAAGCGCGTTCCGTCGTTGTCTCGAGTGCTGGAGTGGGCTCGATATACCAGCAACAGATACCACGTTGACGAGCTGCTTGGAAACTGCCCCGTTATCATAGATGATTATTTTATCGGGGGTCGTCCTGCACGCTACCACCGTACCCACGTGTACACGAATGACTTTGAACATAACTTTTGAAGCCCCCAGGCACTTGATAACTAAGTTCGAGACTGGCACTTGATAACTAAGTTCGAGGCTGTTGCAAAACGAAGCAGCTGAAAATAACCCTCCCAACTATTTCGTTAGAGTTCTTCAACACACACTAACGCCGATATCACACCAGTCCGGAGCGATGGGTGTTGCGCAGAATAAAACTGCAATGCGGGGGAAGCTCCCAGTGCAGCTGCATTCACCCTCATTGCAGGTTTTTCTTGATGGAGCGGAAGCGCAAGGCACACGAGATCGCAGGCGAAGAGTCTTCTGTGCACGTGGAGATCACCAACATGCTGGTTACCGGGACGCACTACGAAAGGCCCAGATCACCATATGAATCGGAGCATCCTGGAGGTGCTATAGAAGAGATTATAACATTTTTTCGGGCGGGACACCAAAGTTCAGGTTTGTTGCTTACAATGTAGATTTAAAAAAACCGATGCGTCGCTAGTAATGATACGAGATTGCTATGTTGCTAGCAAAGGTGCTTGTTCCAATCAAACACCGTGTGCTTGTTTGTCAGCGTAGTAGTGCTGTATTCCGACTGAAAGTGTTCTACGAGATTCGGAAGAAGGTGAGGGCCAGGTTGACAGACATGAACTGAAACCAATCAACCAAAAGGGAAATATTTTGGCGGCCCAGAGCGCTTCAATGCATAGGTGTATTCTGATGAGTTAGAATCTAATTCACCAGGTGTAATGAACAAAACCATGGCTAGTGGCGTAACGGAAATCTTAGATCAGGTGTGTCTGGGCGCGTAAAAAGATAAAAAGAGTAACGCGCGATCAGAGAAAAGGAGCAAAGACGGCCTGAGGCACGCCTACGCCACGAACGAGACGCCCAAGACGCTCGCTCGGGACGAGTGCAAGCAAATTGCCCCCAGGCAGGATTGAACTACCGACCTTCCGCTTACTAAGCGGGTGCTCTACCACTGAGCTATAGGGGCTCTTATCCAACTCACCACCGCACACCTCTTCACAAACGCAAACGAACAAAACAAACCGCTACAAACCGCAACGTAGCGCCAAACACGCACTACGCTACCGTCAAACACATTCCAGTCATGCCCACACGCGCATACCGCCCGTTACGCCTACATTCTGGTTTGCTCTCTGTGTCCTCTGCCACAGCACACGTATCGATTGATCGACCCGCCGACTCGCACCACACGACGCCACAACCCCCAAGCCTAAACCCAGTCACAGGTCTCGACCTTGACCTTGACCTTGACCATAATCTGAGACCGGACCCGAGTGGGACCGCCTTCGGTCAGTGGAGACTTGAGGTCGTGCCTCCTTGCCAAGCCGCAGTGGACAACTGCATTGCATGCAGCCAACAAACGTACAACAACTCGGAACGCAGCTACCGGTGGGATCGGAGCCAGGCTGACTGTCCCGGGAACCTCGCGTTCGGTTGAAACCGTGATCACCACAACGGAGGACCACAGGAGACCACAGGAAGCTGCTGCGTGTTTGGTAGTTACGTAACGAGAAGTCGGGGCGAGGGCGTGGGATTTCAAGCAAAACGGAGTCGAGCTAGAGCTGTTTCGGAGCAAGCGCACCGGGTCAAACGATGAAAAGAGAAACGCGCAATCAGAGAGAAAAGGAGCAAAGACGGCCTGAGGCACGCCTACGCCACGAACGAGACGCCGCAGGACGCTCGCTCGGGACGAGTGCAAGCAAATTGCCCCCAGGCAGGATTGAACTACCGACCTTCCGCTTACTAAGCGGGTGCTCTACCACTGAGCTATAGGGGCTCTTATCCAACTCACCACCGCACACCTCTTCACAAACGCAAACGAACAAAACAAACCGCTACAAACCGCAACGTAGCGCCAAACACATTCCAGTCATGCCCACACGCGCATACCGCCCGTTACGCCTACATTCTGGTTTGCTCTCTGTGTCCTCTGCCACAGCACACGTATCGATTGATCGACCCGCCGACTCGCACCACACGACGCCACAACCCCCAAGCCTAAACCCAGTCACAGGTCTCGACCTTGACCTTGACCTTGACCATAATCTGAGACCGGACCCGAGTGGGACCGCCTTCGGTCAGTGGAGACTTGAGGTCGTGCCTCCTTGCCAAGCCGCAGTGGACAACTGCATTGCATGCAGCCAACAAACGTACAACAACTCGGAACGCAGCTACCGGTGGGATCGGAGCCAGGCTGACTGTCCCGGGAACCTCGCGTTCGGTTGAAACCGTGATCACCACAACGGAGGACCACAGGAGACCACAGGAAGCTGCTGCGTGTTTGGTAGTTACGTAACGAGAAGTCGGGGTGAGGGCGTGGGATTTCAAGCAAAACGGAGTCGAGCTAGAGCTGTTTCGGAGCAAGCGCACCGGGTCAAACGATGAAAAGAGAAACGCGCAATCAGAGAGAAAAGGAGCAAAGACGGCCTGAGGCACGCCTACGCCACGAACGAGACGCCGCAGGACGCTCGCTCGGGACGAGTGCAAGCAAATTGCCCCCAGGCAGGATTGAACTACCGACCTTCCGCTTACTAAGCGGGTGCTCTACCACTGAGCTATAGGGGCTCTTATCCAACTCACCACCGCACACCTCTTCACAAACGCAAACGAACAAAACAAACCGCTACAAACCGCAACGTAGCGCCAAACACGCACTACGCTACCGTCAAACACATTCCAGTCATGCCCACACGCGCATACCGCCCGTTACGCCTACATTCTGGTTTGCTCTCTGTGTCCTCTGCCACAGCACACGTATCGATTGATCGACCCGCCGACTCGCACCACACGACGCCACAACCCCCAAGCCTAAACCCAGTCACAGGTCTCGACCTTGACCTTGACCTTGACCATAATCTGAGACCGGACCCGAGTGGGACCGCCTTCGGTCAGTGGAGACTTGAGGTCGTGCCTCCTTGCCAAGCCGCAGTGGACAACTGCATTGCATGCAGCCAACAAACGTACAACAACTCGGAACGCAGCTACCGGTGGGATCGGAGCCAGGCTGACTGTCCCGGGAACCTCGCGTTCGGTTGAAACCGTGATCACCACAACGGAGGACCACAGGAGACCACAGGAAGCTGCTGCGTGTTTGGTAGTTACGTAACGAGAAGTCGGGGCGAGGGCGTGGGATTTCAAGCAAAACGGAGTCGAGCTAGAGCTGTTTCGGAGCAAGCGCACCGGGTCAAACGATGAAAAGAGAAACGCGCAATCAGAGAGAAAAGGAGCAAAGACGGCCTGAGGCACGCCTACGCCACGAACGAGACGCCGCAGGACGCTCGCTCGGGACGAGTGCAAGCAAATTGCCCCCAGGCAGGATTGAACTACCGACCTTCCGCTTACTAAGCGGGTGCTCTACCACTGAGCTATAGGGGCTCTTATCCAACTCACCACCGCACACCTCTTCACAAACGCAAACGAACAAAACAAACCGCTACAAACCGCAACGTAGCGCCAAACACGCACTACGCTACCGTCAAACACATTCCAGTCATGCCCACACGCGCATACCGCCCGTTACGCCTACATTCTGGTTTGCTCTCTGTGTCCTCTGCCACAGCACACGTATCGATTGATCGACCCGCCGACTCGCACCACACGACGCCACAACCCCCAAGCCTAAACCCAGTCACAGGTCTCGACCTTGACCTTGACCTTGACCATAATCTGAGACCGGACCCGAGTGGGACCGCCTTCGGTCAGTGGAGACTTGAGGTCGTGCCTCCTTGCCAAGCCGCAGTGGACAACTGCATTGCATGCAGCCAACAAACGTACAACAACTCGGAACGCAGCTACCGGTGGGATCGGAGCCAGGCTGACTGTCCCGGGAACCTCGCGTTCGGTTGAAACCGTGATCACCACAACGGAGGACCACAGGAGACCACAGGAAGCTGCTGCGTGTTTGGTAGTTACGTAACGAGAAGTCGGGGTGAGGGCGTGGGATTTCAAGCAAAACGGAGTCGAGCTAGAGCTGTTTCGGAGCAAGCGCACCGGGTCAAACGATGAAAAGAGAAACGCGCAATCAGAGAGAAAAGGAGCAAAGACGGCCTGAGGCACGCCTACGCCACGAACGAGACGCCGCAGGACGCTCGCTCGGGACGAGTGCAAGCAAATTGCCCCCAGGCAGGATTGAACTACCGACCTTCCGCTTACTAAGCGGGTGCTCTACCACTGAGCTATAGGGGCTCTTATCCAACTCACCACCGCACACCTCTTCACAAACGCAAACGAACAAAACAAACCGCTACAAACCGGGGAATACATCCCCTCCCTTTTTCTTTTATTTTCTCTTTTATATGATTTCTCTTCTGATTTTTTTCTATCAATGACATACAAATGACTGCAACTAATGTTCACACTACTTGCACGTAACGTTTGGATGATGCTTTGACCCATCTTGAACGCGTAGTTGACACATCCCGCAAGTTGTTCAACATTCATCGTCATAGATTCGTACTCGTCGAACTCCAAAACCCATGATCTTTCCCATCGCCTAAAAACGGAAGTTTGATAGTTCCCACGTAGTCGGGCTGGATTACACCTCCATCCTCGTATGTTCTTTCCCAGATCGCCGGACTTCTCCAGTTAAAGACGCTTGCTGGCTTGTCGACCATTCTCGTGATCATGGCCTTTTCGCTATATTGCGATCTCCGGAGGCCATCCCGATCTAAACACTTCGTTTTCGTTCTAGGGCGGCAAGGCGGCTTTCGAGCGGGTAATCCTTGAAGCATAGCTTTCAAATCCACTGAGGCAACCAAGTGCAGGCTAGCTTGCATGAGAACACATACCCAGCCAGTCTGGCAAAATGCCTTACAGTCGCATTTAAACTTCTTACGAATAGCCGTTATTTAATGTATCAACTAAGTCGGCGCATCCCAGCCCCCAGTCGTGCTCGAACGGTACTCACTCGAGAACCCGTACTCGGTGAAGAGGTAGGTACCGATGCTGAACATTTTAAATCTTCTCGTGCGCTCTCAAAATGACGTCCAGAGAGAGCGTTTGTATAACTTCACCCGAGCTGCATCGACGTTGTGACCGTGGATATTGTCGTCTCGAACAACGTAGTACTTCGCGTTGGAGAAGTGACTGCTCGTCTCGATTTTCGTCTGCGTTTGGAATAGTGGTTTTCGCCGATACACAAGGTTCTAGCCGCTAGCAGCACCTCTGCTCCAACTGATCCACTTGCGTAATGGCGTATCTTCTCGGTACCAAAGACCAGAGCACTCTGAGCTAAAATTCTCGGCAATGTCCCAGCTAGAACATGACCAGTCGCCGCACGAAGATGAATAGCCGCTACTGCTATAATGTCGTGGTGGTATGACTCGATCGGATTTTGGTTGGGTACAACGCCAGGCGAATCGCTAGCGGTACTAAACCATAAATCCCAAGGGTCGACGAAATATTGTTCCTCCTTTTGGGTATTAGAGTTTAGGCACGAAAGAGCTGGTAACACAATATATATAAAAGATATTGTTCCTCCAACCAGTTTGCATAATCACTTGACTCCGACCAGTTGGATATGATCACGTTGGCCAAAGCTTCAAATTGATTAAACGACCGCGATCAAGTTGTGGCTTGATAATGTCATCATAGCGTTCCGAGTTAGTCAGTATCCCCTCCCTACCGGCCAACAGTTCAACAATTAAATGTCCGGCCACACCTGACGAAATGCGCTCAATTGAACGATCCAAGAGCACAGTAGCGTACGATGGGTCTCGCACACGAGTTAGGTAGCAACAAGGTGATGGATAATATACGTCGATGGAGACAACATTTACTAAATAATCCGACTGTTGCTTCTTAATCCGACCGTTAACCACCACCACACCTTCGCTTATTCAGCACGCAGCGCGTAGCGAAATTTATCTGCCTTGGACATCGTGCATTTTCCTATCAGACTCTCGATGTTGTCCAGAAGTGATTCAGGCAACTCATCGACGGTGTAGCGGCAAATTTGATTCATGCAATAAAGCATGAAAATCCCACGGTCCCAGTTTGATCTCTGTTGGGGTCTCTTTGCAATCAAGTCTTCTTCTAATGCAGTCACTGTCATGGCTTTGGGAAAGCATAAGTTCTATTCGTTTGGATAACTGGACTGAATTTAGACCCTTTGTTTCGGTCGCGCAATGCATAACGTGACTCCGTCGCTTCAATCTGGATTGTGTTGGGGGTGCCATCCATGTTCGGAGAATCCACGTCTGAAACTCTTCATCACTAACATCTTGACTTCGTTTTTCATCGCTTCTTAATTTTCGCTCGCTACCTCGTCGCCCAGCTCGTCGCCAGTGGACGAGCTCTCCAAGAATTCGAGAGTTGTGGTTGGTTGACGCTTCTTGTTTAGGAGGGTTGAGCGTTCGTGGCTAGGGAATCAAACAAGTTTTTGTAACCCAGACTTTTTGTGCAGAATCATCCTTCATCATGAAATCGCGCTG
Organism: Phytophthora sansomeana; assembly: GCA_032158285.1. NCBI lineage: Eukaryota > Oomycota > Peronosporomycetes > Peronosporales > Peronosporaceae > Phytophthora > Phytophthora sansomeana. The sequence continues at coordinate 18,319 of JAPDHH010000285.1, forward strand.
AGTACGACAGTAGCTGAGAATGCCAGCGTGCGTTGCTAATCCATCCTGGCGCATGCACGTTTCTTAAAACTCTGAAACTGAGGTTTCATATTCTGGGACCGTACGCTTTCTCCGTGTGCTCTTGGCACGGAGTCGGTTCCGGCGGACCGCCTCGGGGGGGGGTGCACTCGTCGTGCTGCCCCGCCACACATCTAGGTCTCGATAATGACTCTTTTAGGGACATCTTGACGGCATCTCCCTGAACCGATCATTCTTCTTCTTCTCAAGAGTTTTTTTTGCGAAGGTCGTGTTGTAAAACTAGGCCCCCGTAACCATTCGCAATTAGGCAACCAGTCGGGTTACTCTGTAACCAGTCATCTGAGGCAGTTTATCATGTAACTAGCCGGGTTAGTATGTAACTAGTCGTGCTAATGTGTAGCTAGTCGGATTACCGTGTAACCGGTCCTACTAATACGTAAGTAGTCGGGTTATTACGTAACTAGTCGGGTTACTGTTTAACCCCGGCCGCACTAATATGTAACTGGTCGGGTTGTCATGTAACCAGTGGTACTAATATGTAACTGAAATATGTTTGTACGTGTATTACCCGTTTTGTGAGTCAGTTTCTCGCAAAAGATATCATAGGTCTCCACTGGCTCAGGGTCCGCGATTCTATCTATGGCTACGCTCGCCCGGTACTGAGCGGTTAGCTCCGTAAGTGCGCCTGCTCGGTGCAGAACACGAAGCTGTTAATGCAACCCCGAGCCAGATTTACGCTCAATCCCACGTGCTCGCAAGAAAGCCTGCATGTTTGTTTCAGTTTGCGTTCCTATCCGCATTATACAGTCGGAATATTTTCGAGCTGATGTGTGGAGGTGAAACCCGTTTGGCAGGAAAAGTTTAATATATTCAACAATCTGCTTCAATTGTGACTTGTATTTCCTGTCACTGAGACTTCCAAGAGGCGCGACGAATTGGTATACTATTCAAACCAATTTTGCATGTGTCCGCACCTTCTGTTAGCGTTCGCCTGCTTCGGTTTCTCTCCTTCCGTTAAGAAATATTATGGCCTAGCCTCCTTTTCTCGGCCAGGTGATACATTCTCGGTGGTATTGATCATCGAGCCCGTTAAAGACGAGCGCCTTTCTAGAGCGGCTATTCGTGATCTAAGTTGGCGATTGTCAGCTGTGCGATCACAATGTTTTGATGGTTGATGATATGAACCTTTCGTCTTAACGGCATTGCGTCAGTATCTGAGACAAGCTCGCACGCACTACGCTTCAGCTCACTTCGCCAGGCTCACGTCTCCGGCATGTTGCGTTGTGTTCTGTCGTAGCGATGAGAGACTAAAACATTTCTTACGCTACTGCTTCCATGACAGTGTCTCGACGCGCTCCGCTCTGCTTGTCCTGCTTCTGCTTTTTCGCTCTCGGGGGTTGCGACTTCCGTGATGCAATTTCGTCCACCAATTCGCGCTTCAGTAAGCTCCCGGCAACTGATAGTTTGGCGCTTCTTGGATTTCGGGGGCCGAGGCTGCACGACAAGGATTTCCTGACGAATGATTTCCTTCACGTAGACCATGCTGAGCGAGCCACCTTGGCTGGAATGCCGTTGTTTTCGTACGGCCTGCATCTTCGCCATGGAAAATGGGAAAATCCCGCATGTGGCAAAGCCTGCCTTGATATTGCTCGTAACCCAGCCCAGGCTAGGCACACCAGCTTGATGACCTGCTCCTTGTCAATGTTGCAATACCCGTCATTACTCTCGTCAGCGAAGATCTATAAAAGCCGACGCCGCTTCCGCTTCCGCTTCACTGAAGCAAACACGGCTATATCTAGCGGTTGCAGTAGGTGGGTCGCGTTGAATTGTAGGAAGACGAGCTTAACACAAAGATTCGTTGCGACTTCGTAAATCACGACCTTAGTAATGTGACGAGCAACCACCCAGAACCAAAACCAACAGGCGCGGCACATGTGCTGGCACGGCGTCATACTCAATAACGTCGCGCTTGTGTCGATAAAATATCGCGACGGGCTTGAACTGCTTAGGCGCCTTGCCAAAGCCCGTCGTCCCCATACGTTCAATTTACTGTCTGGGGCTGCGCGTCATGACACTTTTCTTGCAATGACCCCCCCCCTCTCTCTGCCCCAATGCTCTATTTATATGGTCTTTATTATGAATTAGGAGTTCTCAATTAGTGACCTGGTGCCTCTACGAGGTCTGATTGGCTGATGGGTGGTCTGAACGTGGAGATCTCTCTGAAGTAGACGATCTCAAATTCGGTAATGACGTTAGGTCGTTCCTGAGAACCTGATCAGCCAATCCCACGCCATGAAATAACCTGTCTCAGATGTTTATGTGCTAACGAACACGTTACTACGGTACAGAAAACACGTTGTCCTTTCTCATGCGGTCATTGTCGAACCGTCAACGATGCCGCAGTATCCAGTGCGGTCAAGAAGAACCAGCAGCGTTTTCAAGAAGCCCAGACACAACAGGCAGAGCTTTACCAACCGGAATAAACTCGATGTAGTTCAGCGTTTCATGGATCTCGACGATGGTCAAGCACTGCGGTGGAGAAGATGAAGTACGTATGCCAACCAGGAATCACAACCATTTCGCCCCAGGAAGCCGAATCGACTATCGCTCAGTGGGTCAACTTTATTTAGGAAGGAAGAAGTGTCTATTAGCTTTATGATGCTTTTAAGAAAGCAGAGGAGTTAGAAATCGAATCGTTTCGTGGTTCTTGGTCATGGTAGACAGGATTTTTGCGGCGACAACGACTAAGCGTTTGATCTCGGACACGTTAAGAACAAATTACACCTGGACCTGCGGACGAATAAGCATTCAAGTTTGGGGTTGAGGTGCAGCAGAAAATGGTTGAGCTTCGAGTGGACAAAGTATACAACGCAGATCTCACAGTTAAGCATAATATTGTGTTTACATTGTGAAATTTACCAACGCCCTCCACCTGTGCAGCGGTCCTCTTTTTTTTTTAACTATCTACCAAAGTATACAATCAATACTCGTGGTTCGAAAACTGTCTGGGTGCGTCAAGCAGGAAAATACAAAGATCGTGTGACTGCCATGCGTTTAGGCGACTCAAACGGCAAAAAAGCACGTCGTTTTGGAGCTCAAATCCAACTGATCAACTATTGTCCCGGGAGGAGATCTTGAAAATTAAGAGAGTCGTCATCGATTCGGCAATAATTTTGGAAGGAAGCTCAAGCTATCATGGAACAGCACGAAATTGGATTGTATGCGAATCCTTCGGCATGGTGGAATGAAAATATATACTTGAAGTAACTGGAGAGTACTTTCGGAGCTCGGTCGCGGCTGTTGCAGCCATAAATATAGCTAGTTGATGATTTCTCTGGCCACTGAACCCCTGCAGTAAAGAGCAACGTGAGATACAATAATCGTGCCTGTATAAAAAAACAGTTAATTGACTTCAACGAGATGGTGATTTTTATGAACACGAACGACGCGTACGTTCCTGTGTAGCGTGTAGCGTTAGTATACATCCGTGTTGTCTTTGAGAAGTATGTGACTGTGTAGTACTATTATACATTCGTTGCCTATGTGAAGTAGGTGGCCGTGTAGCGCTATTAGACGCCCATGTCTAGTAGACCTTCGTCGCGTTCGCGATGTATGTAGTTGTGTAGCTATTCAATATCGGCTGAATCGACGAGAACTATGCAGCTGTATAGCACTAGGAAAGGTTCGCTGTCTACACGAACGACGTGTCTGTGTTGCACTAGTGTCTAGACGTTTGCTATTGAGTCGACCTACGAGAATTATGTGGCTGTGTAGACCTACCAGCGGTATGCAGCTACGAGGAGTACGCGGTTGTATAGACCTACGAGGAGTATGTGGCCTTGTAGATTTTCCGGTTATATGTAGCTATGTAGACCTACGAAGAGTATGTGACTGTGTAGCATCAAGAGACGCAAATCAATATCCGTTTTCAGACGTGCGTGCCGGCGTGCAATCTTCTCAAGGCCAACAATAAAAGCAGCAAGACTCGGATGCGGGACTGGAAAAGCATCATTCAACTCTATTAAATCGCTCGAGTGGGTTGTTTGTCCGGTTAACTACAGCTTTAGAAACTGGCTCAATATTAATATTCCAGAGGCATGGAAGAAACCGCACAGTCCAAGTCTTGTGGAAATACTTCCAAAACTTCACCCACCCATCGTGATAAATTTGTACATCGTGACGTGCACACTCTCTACAAGCTTATTCTTCACCCAAATAAGACCTTGCGTCTTCATTTGTCTTGTTTAATCACAGTGAGCATGTCCAATACCCCAGCGGCCATTGCTACTAAGCAATCGCATTTAAGATGCCGTATTGTTTCATTTTCATCTTGCACACCTGTTTGAAATTAAATAGGCACCCTACGGGAGGCGCTACAGGAAAGTGGTCTCGGATAGCTTTAATCAAACTCGCTTCAAAGTCACAATAAACGAATTCTGGGTCTATCGCGCAGTTCGTTTCGTCAAGAACTAGTCTCATAGCATGGAAATATGTAGCATTTTTTCTTGGAAGTGCACAACGCAAATGTAGCCGGGAAATATGCTCGAGACGGAGGATCATACGTACTGAACACGACCCACTGCTTGAACTTTGGAGGCACCCGACCGGAACGTACCGTCGACAAAGACGTTTGTTTTCTTTTGCTTTGACATGTTTACTAACGTTGGATGGCCCCAACTGAGCAAACGCTATCTTTTTTAGGTCTTATCGAAGTAAGAAAAATGAAAAAGGAAAAATTAGTACTGGTAGCAGGGCCATTATCGTTAAAAACTTGGAACCACGGAGGAAATTCAAGTTGACGAAATACCGAGCATCTAAACCCCTCGTTTCGAGTTCGATTCACTCGCCGTAACACTGATCCTCTCGACAATCCAGCATAAGCAACATTTAAGGCAGAACTCCCATAAAATTTGGATCGGATAGTATCCCAAATAATACTACGAATCGAGGTTGTTGTGAGCGCAAGATGATCGATTTCTTGCTTCACTCTTCGGTAATATTTACTTCGCGACTCCGATTGACAATGTTCTCTGTTGAAGGAAGCGCACACCTTCCACAAGAATGCGGTGTAAAATTCGTGTACTGCTGCGAGCCAATTCCATAATGGCATTTCCCTTTTCAGCCTGAACTGCGGTAGTAACTACATCTGTAGTGTATCTTCTGTAGTTTGGTGTCTGATTGAGTATATTGAAAGCCTCTAATCCACCTAACAGCTTGCCCATCTCGTGCATTCGTACGAGATTGGACATCAAGCGGAGGGGGTCGTTCATGCGAATCCCTGTGCACTTGCGAGATCCGTGGCAGTATCGGACTGGTGATAACCATCATCAATGTCTCCAAAACGGAATTCGTAGTCGTTCTTGTGACTCACGGCTTCACTTGACAAGGAGGCGGTGAATTTCTCCTCAGTCTGTCTTCGATTCTCTTTCCGGATCGAGTAAGAATTCTAGACGGTGATCTCTACTATTTAATTGGGTGGTATCTGACTGAGCAAATGCAGCGGAGATCTCAACTTCTGCTAGATCTGTTTCCACACCAGAAGGAAGATAAAAGCTCAGAGCATTCAAATGATGTACATCTCCTTACGCTCGTTTTCACGGATGAGCTGCTAGCTACGCCGCGTCGCTCGTAGAAGTCTAAGCCGCGCTTGCCGTCGGACGCGACGAGGGCGCAGTTGCATCGCACAACGACTGAATGCGACTTTTAACTTGCGGACAACGACTGGAAGAGACTTTTAACTTGCCAAGCTGTGTTTAAGAAGAACGGGGGTTACAAAATGACAAGCTAGGCGATGTGGCATTTAAATGTAGTGACGTCATTGACAAGCTTGGTATGAGCGATCATATGAAGGCTATTTGCTTTGTCTACGTCGTTGACCGCTTTTGAGCTGACCTTCCAATGACCTCTACCGGGCTCTACCTCAGCACAGGCATTCAAATTTGAAGCACCAACCCGACCCAAAGTGTGTACGTGGTGTGCTCGGTCTGGTTGAAGCTTTCTGCCGCAACTATCACGAACGGATTCCGTCGTGCACACATGTTGGCACCTCTACAGGCCGCTGAGCGACAAGAGCTCGAGGAAGCCGACCTCGAGGATTCTGCTGCTCGAGAGCACGAGCTGCGACTACTTAGCAATTTCATCAGCGAGATCTCGTCCGACAGACTTATCAGACTCGGAATCTGAGGCCGGAGATCGAAGATCGAAATCTCGCTTTAAAATACTTTTGCACACGTCACATGTTTGTGGTGTGGATAATCCAGAAGCAAATCCTAAATAGAGACCTTTCGCAACCCGATTTTAGTTGAGTTTCAGTCTTGTATTGAGTTTCGAGCAGTGCCGTGATTGTACCCTCTCAAATCTGTTACTCAAACGGGATCGCGTTTGAGCTCAATGGCCAGTTTGCTCAACTCGGATTTGAGTTTAGCTTGAGCCCCTACCAGCCCAAAGCAATGGGTTTCGTGTACCCAAGCTCGCGGTCGAACAAGCGCTCGTCGTCATAGGCGCTTTGCTGCTAGCTTCGCGTGGAAAAATCGGAAGCGCTTCCTACACACAATGCACTCCCTCATTTCTAATCATTGCTTGCGCCTAGCAGATCCGCACCACGAATGAACTATAACAACCGCTTTAACTCCGCCACAGACGATCCAATAGCGTGGCGCATTTCAATTTCTCGGTGCATGAATTACGGTTACTAATAGCCCACTATCGTTAGCCTCCTTGGGAAGTAGTGTCGGATTGCAGTTCATCTTCCACCTCCCCCCATCGCTAAAATACCCGACCATACTTACTGCGCGCAGTAGATTCAGGTCGTCGGCAGTCGTAACGTTCTGTTGCGCTGGACCAGCGTGCTGCAAAAGGAACAGCGTCCACCAGGGAACCCTCTAGCTGGTCAACTTGCTGGACAAGGGGCAAGCTCAAAGGATTCGCTTTCTTCCGTGTCCAGGGACGCAGAGCTGGCCGAACATTCACAGTGGGGGCCATTTCAAAATCGTGAAACTGAAATGGAAACCATGGCAGCTAAAATTCTCGAAATGCAAATCATTTGAGTTATTCCTGGGAGCACCAAATACTGTCGAGATGTGCACGGTTCGTGACCGGTCCGACGGACCGTAGAAACGGACCGGATGTTTCCACCGAGGAACAAAACCACGGCATTCGTGGTTTCGCCCCAAGGACACCAGCAGAGCGGAGAGCGACCGTCGAGCGCAGAGCCCGACGTCAAGACGAGTGAAGGCCAGAGCCTCAAGGGAAGAAGGAGCCGGCTCCCCAGGAAATTGGCGCAGAGCCACGTGATCTGAGAGGAAGGAGTCGACCACCAAGACCATGGCCAACCCTCCACGCTCTACAACGCGCTGCGCGGCAACGTCGTGAGACTCGAATGTCCACATGAACTCCTCGAAGGAGACTGGGACGGACCCATCTACGCTCGCCTGCGCGAGGCGAGACACATTTAACCGGGGCACGATAGCCCATTCGTGATCGACGATTCGAGCAGACGTCCCGGCTGGGCGTGCGATCTCATCCATCGCAGATACGGCGCCAGCGAACCGAGCGCCCCATCGGCTGAGGACGCGGCAACTGGGTTCACCAACGTCGTCATCCCGTACAGTCGCCTGACGCGACCTTCTGATGATTTTTCCGGGGAATTGCGGGACCGCCCGCTCCTCCTATTGTTCCGATTCGTGCGGTTTCGTAACTGCTTCGTGAACGACGGTGCTGGATCAGATCCCAGCCGTTTTGTTGAAGCCACTCAAGCGGTCTTCCTGGTCGGCCAAGTGGTCGCTTATCGACCTCGAGACGAGCTCTCTTTTATATCGCCATCGGGCGTTGTGCTTCAACCTACATCAAGATACATGTGTGTGGTGGCGATCCGGCAACCCGAGCCGCATTCACCGGCCCACGTGCTGGTCCCGGCTCAGACGGCCTGGGACTCTCTGGTATCTCGCCACGAGTACGTTGTTGGCTGGTGCCACGGGGTGCCCACCCATACTTACACCCATACTTATCCCTCTCGCCGCACAGCGCGGTTCCGTTCACGGTGGACGGAGTTCATCGTCCCTTCGGCAGATGATGCAGAACTTGAGCGCCTGCTGCGCGACGCGTTCGTCCCGTCAGGGTCTGACACTACTGTGGACTTTGGTACAGGCACCATTCCGTTGATCACGGAATTTGGCCGCGTCATCTCGGTTTCACCTCTTCACTACGCACGCGCGTACATGGGATCCAACCGCTCACACGCTCGCGTCGATGAAGAAGAGGACACCGATCAAGAAGCACCAGCAGACGTTTTAGCCGTCGGGATGTCCCGTGGACATCCGCTGCCGCTCGGTTATCATCGCGTGGTGTGACTCTCGACACACCACGCGAGGATAACCGTGCGGCAGCACCCTCACGCCTCGCGCTTCCTGTTCCCGAACACTGGATCATATCCAATTCCCCGGACCGGGACGACTCCATGCAGCAGTCCCAGCCCATTATAAGCACGGCACACGCCGGTGCTCATGGGACGCCACAGCACACTGTGCTCACAGGAGCCGCGACGTTAGAACCATCTTCAGCGCCAACCGTGGCAGCCCCAGCAGCAGCTGGGATTTCCGACGTGGTCCTAGCCACGACGATGTCTCTGGCTCAGTCCACACAGCAGATGGTGGCAGCCACGCAGCAACTACTTCGCGAGCAGCGCGTGCGACAACAACTCGTGTTGTTCACGCACCCCGATGAACCACAAGAGACCAGGACCAATCTGTCCGTCGACACCACAGCAGTGTCGCCTACCCTGGATGACAGTCATCCTCCCAGTTCGCGTCGTCCTAGTTCCCGTCGGTCCATCACTCCGGGGCAGCACCATCATTCCCGTCGTAGCAGAAGCCGCAGTCCACGTGGGCGCCAGCGCCATCGTTCCAGAAATCGAAGCCGGAGTCGGAGCCCTACCAGACGTCCTGACCGTACTCGTAGCCGAAGTCGGGATCGCATGCCGTCGGACGGCCGTGAGCATGTTCAAGGTTCTAGCCGCCATACACCAAGGGGGCCACCAACCCGACACCACCGTGATCACCGAGACTCCACGAATCACTCTGGACCACAGCCGACACATGGCCGTCATATTCGATCTGACTATCGAGACAGTCCTCAGAGATCTGGCGGATACCATGACAACAGGTTCGACTCTCGAGAAGCTGACATCCGCCGCCCGTTCCGCAACGATAACGGATCTCCTTCCCGACAGCGGGGAGGATGGGAGTCCCCATCGGTTCACGGACAACGGGCTCAACGAAATGACTGCCAGGACTTCCAATGCCTTCGAGATCAAGACGGACATCATATGCACGAGACCGACATGCTTGAACGCACAATCTCTGAATTAACGGCTGGAACCACCCGTTTTCGACCTCCAGCGGCCGAGCTCCGTGTCCATCAAGTGGCCAATGTTGGGCCTCGCCCAAACGGTACGTACATTCGTACTACTTTACAATCCTTTTGGAACTTGTCAGTATTGGATCGCGTTGCGGATATCCAGCAAAGGGAGACTCTACGGAACCGCTACCGTGTTACCAAGGTCACTGCAAAGATGATATTCGCTGTGAACTTTGGCACGCGCCAGCTGGACTACTTTCTAGCACCACCCACGCAGAGTGGAGGCGGCAGGTCGATAACGCACGACCCGGCAACTTGGTCTTCAGCGGACACAAGTCCAAGGCATACATCCAGTCCATCAAGGATTTGCGTCTGACGCTATCCCGTATCGAAGAAGCTGCAGTAGAATGGTACCCCGTCCAGTGGCGGAGGTATTCCGCTTCGTCTACAGTAACTCGATGTCGGAACCGCTGGATCTGGCTCCACAGAATCTCGTTCACGCAACTATCAACTTGTACACGCACGTGTTCACGACTCTTTTTCAATCGATACGTGAGGAGTTGCCTGCGGTTTCACTGGTCCCGCAAGCCCAAGCAATCATGACGAGAGGATCTCCTGAATACGAGCGGCTGGTCCGCAACGTCATAGACGAAGGTTTAATCACAACATGGGCTCGCAACCAGTCGTCGAGACAGTCGCCGCGGTCAGACCGCCATTCAAGGTCGAAACGCGCGCGGAACGTCAGGACGGACCGCCCCACGTCGTCCACCATCCCCTCGACGGTCAAAGCAGCCATCCCATCAGTGAACGGCGGTCTGGTCTGCCTTCGCTTCCAGACCAAGAAAGGCTGCGACTTTACCACCTGCAAAAACAAACACGAACTCGCCCAATTACCAACCGAGGTATTCGAACATGTGACCAGCAAGCACGGTGACCTCAAGTCCGGACACTCAAACCTCTCTAATTGACGATACGGAGGCGATGAGCAGATTACGAGACCCGGTCTCTTGCATACACAATCAACTTTTCATGCTCATTCGTCTCGATCATCACATGCTCAGCATATGCTGACAGTACCTGACGTACAAACTGTGCCATTTGCACGCACACACATCAAGGTAGGTATCGTAGCATTACGGATCGTCACAGAGACGCAGCAACGGTATGTCGTAATGACATTTGACGGCGGGGCACGGGCCTCCCAGCAACAAAGCGTCACACCACCTGCGTGTGGTCTGACAAGGGCACTATACTATGGTGGACTGCCAGCACGACTCACCCGTGCGGAACCAACAACGAAATGGAAGCTCAGGGGCTTTTAAGTGGACTAAGATGGCTTCGAGATCACTGTGGAACGACGCCAACCTACATTATTGGTGACTCGGTTGTCGTGATGAACATGGCCCTCACGTCGTACCGTGTGAGTGCAAGCAATCTTAAACCCACCATCCGTGACATTCGCGAGCTGTCATCTCAACTTCGGCACGCCACATTGCAAGCCGAACCACGCGAGTTCAATACAGCCGCAGACGGCCTCTCCAACTGGATCATGGACCAACCGAGTGACACTCCCTCACACAAGTCTGCAGATGACACGGAGTGGCCACTACCATCAGAACTGTCATCGGATCCAATTCGAATGGATGTCGAGAGCTACCACGCCTACCACAAAGCGAATACGATCAAGCCCAGTGGCGAACGCGATGGAGTTTCGTCATGGTGGATTTCGCCCGCGTCTCCCACCTAGTCCGGAACCGATTCCTAGGACTGGGAGCTAACAGGAACCCACACCCAGCAAGCGGCCAGCCCCATCAGAAATACATACTACTGCAAGACAACTACCATCTCAATTCGACACTGCATTGTGCCGAACATGCACCGTCAATGGCATCGCTCGATGTGTACCACTGGGTACATTCCGAAGCTTCCAGGCGCTGGCCAAGAAGAACCATATTTCGTTTCCTGTGAATCGAATATTTTTAAAGCCTACTCCCGAGCGGCTTTCAGTACCCGGCGCCGACGTTCGGCTCATCACAGCCCTGATTAGGCTACCCCACACGGGAATCGAAGGCATTCTTAGGCTATTCCGAGGGCAGACCTCGACGGATCAGCGTCCAAACAAGGCCCTGCGGCCAAGACTGTACAAACAGCATTTGGCAGACTATCCGGACCTTCAGCTACTCTGCAGCATTGCAGAGCACGGCGTAGTTCCACACTGGTGCAGCCCGTCCGAGCGGGTCGGAGTGCGGCCAGTGCCCCTAGCGCAAAACAAGGTTCGACCGTAGTCACTCACAGACTAGTGACTGAATACTACCGCGGACGGTGTATTCTCGCGAACAGTGCCGCACTCGTGGAAGAACCTGCGTTCCATTCCAGTGCTTTCGCGTTGGTTCCAAAGAAGGACATTCCTCTTTCGGAAGACGGTCGCATCATACACGATCTATCGGCTCCACAGGGAGCTTCTATCAACGATGCTTCCGAAACACGTTGCACACCGGACGCACGGTGGGATCCGTACTCTAGCATTGCCCAACGTGTCCTGGAATTGCGACGGCAATACCCTGACGCTACCATATACGCGCTCGGAGCGGACATTGCAGAAGCATTTCTACGCGTACCAGTTCACGCGAGACATGCGTCTGCATTTGGGGGCATAATCCCTCGATCACGCACCGGAATCGCGTCAGGCACTGCCGTCTTCGGATGGACGGCCTCACTCGGGTTCTTCGCGGTCTTCGGGAAAGCCGCGCGCCACTACCTACGATCAGGCTCATCGTATATACGGGGACTACCAGAACGCTTCTGGATGTTCCAGTGGGTTGACGACATCGTCGCCATTGAAGTTGACATCGACGACCGACTCCTTCGCGCAAAGCGACGGCTGCGAGATGCAATCAAACTCGTATTTGGATCAGATGGTTGGCACGAAGGAAAATTTACAACTTGGTCCCGTCAGATTCACGCGGTTGGCATCGACTGGGACCCAACGGAAGAAACAGTATCCATTCCGCAGAGGAAGATTGACAAGATTAAGCGCGTGGTCACAGAGACCCTGGCCATGCCATTCGTACCGACGAAAACACTAAACAGCCTCGTGGATGTGCTCCCGACACGTGATGACATTCATCCCCATAGCAAAACCCTTCATGTAGCGACTGATAAGCGCATAGCGCGCTGTCGAACACGCTGGTGGGAACGGCACCTCTATGAGTGATACACTTCGTGGGGATCTCGAGTGGTGGAAACAACTAGTATTCGAGAATGAATTCGCGGGAATTCCAATGACCATGTTCGACAAATCACTCCCTGAATCGGACGGGTGGGTAATCGTACACGATGATTCGATTATCACTGTACATGGCCTGACGCCTATGAGGACACTCCGAACCACTGGTCTCCGGTAAGTCGACTGCACAACCTTAGCTCGAAGCCTACTCAGGGTGGTGACAGCCTGGGTTCCAGTGAACCCAACCCAGAGTCAGTGGCAGCACGTCAGGGTCTACGTACAGACTTCATGGGAAGCCAAGCTACTCGATAGCATGTATTGCAGATAACAAGCGGGGCAGCAACACCTCAGGGCGCTGGCCCTAGCTCAGGCGCGCAGAAAACTGACACTGTCAGTTACCAAAGTCATCGGGCGGACATCCAAAGCGCGTCCATGCGACGTACACACCCCGACTCACCAGTGTGCTTTTACGTGCGTGCAGACAGAATCAAACGAATTACACAAGCCACTGGACAGCTTAAGCGAGCAGCGATCAACAAGTCATCCCTGCGGACATACACAAAGAAGTTCAACCACTGGGTTGACTTCTGCGAGGAATTCGGTTTTCCGATCTGGATTGACGAACTACCAAAAGAGAGACAGGCACGGATTGTCGGTCTCTTTGCGGGACTCTGTGCCCTCGAGGGTCGCAACAAACAGAAACGAGGAAACAAATACCAAACATTCGACAGCAAGATGGCGGCGGTCGCCTTCGCTCACAGAAGCGTCAGGAACGCGAGACTCAATTACAAGAATCCGGAATTTGAGCTCGTTGCTCAGGGGTATAAGAGAACCAACAGCCACGTTGACAGGAAACAGCCAGTCACCACTCCCATTCTGCGGGAGATGTTTAACCAACTACTTGAGCAGCGGACCGAAACAGACAATGGGAAGACCGACCTCCTACGGGGATCCGTAGTTTTGGCCGTCTTCTTCTAGACCGTAGCTCGGAGCTATGGGGCCCAGTGGCCAGGATTCATCAACAGGAGGGACAACACACTGCATCAAGGCAGCAGACGTCATACTGAGAAACAGCCTCGGGGCGGTAATCGAACCAGGTTCCGACCGGGCTCATTCAGTAGAGGTCCTGTTCAGATCTCACAAGGGTGATCAGGTTCGCCAAGGCAACATCATTCGCCATTATCGATCTGGCGACTACAGCCTCTGCCCAGTAACCGCAGCAGAAACATGTCTAAGGGTAGGCAGGGACTGGCAGAACAGCGGGAGAAGTCTAGGCCCATTCCTGACCTCGACAAGCCCAACCCCAACGATCAAGAAGTCGGAGGTGGCGAAGTTGACCAAACAAGCTGCAAAAAATCAAGGAGCTGATCCTGACGAATACTCATCCCACTCAATGAGGATCGGTGGTGCCTGTGCACTACTTGCGGCCGGCAAAAGTGAGACGGTAATTCAACTTATGGGGAGATGGTCGAGCTGGTGTTTCTCGGTCTACACTAGACTACGCCCCGGCATGCTGCGCGACGTATCCGAGAGCATGATAAGAGCACCAACTTGGGAGTGTCCAGACGACACACGCGTCCAACCACTTGGGGGGTGTTATCAACCAAGCATCTCTAACTAATCAAGCACTTGCCCCGCACGCCGTGTTTGCAGTCCGGACGAAGGAAAGTGCACGGTTCGTGACCGGTCCGACGGACCGTAGAAACGGACCGGATGTTTCCACCGAGGAACAAAACCACGGCATTCGTGGTTTCGCCCCAAGGACACCAGCAGAGCGGAGAGCGACCGTCGAGCGCAGAGCCCGACGTCAAGACGAGTGAAGGCCAGAGCCTCAAGGGAAGAAGAAGCCGGGCTCCCCAGGAATTTTTTCTTCTTCTCTAGTGGATTTGTGTCTGACTGAGGATTAGTATTTTGTCCTGAAGTGGGTTGGGTTTGTCCCTCAAAACCTCGGTTCTCCCAACGGGTTTATAGACTGTTCCCCGGGGCCAAGTCTACTCGAAATAATAGGTAGATCAGCTAGATTAGTTTGGGTGTTATCAACCAAGCATCTCTAACTAATCAAGCACTTGCCCCGCACGCCGTGTTTGCAGTCCGGACGAAGGTAAAACCTGAAACGAAACTCAAGACGAGATTGCGAAAGGTCTCTAATATGACTGTCATTTTAATCACAAAAGGAATACGGTACTGGCACTCGTACTTAAGTGAATTTGTGAACAGCTTCATAAATCGAGTTCGAGAGGGTCCGCATTGTATGCATTTTTGCATTTGAGGTCAATTGGTCGCTCGCTCGCCGCTATGTTCTTCCTCAAGCAGCTCTCTCGCGACCTGCTGCTGCACCCGATGCACTTCGGCCCCAAGCTGCACGACATCATCCGTCTGCGTCTGATTGAGGAGGTGGAGGGCACGTCCATGGGCAAATACGGTTACGTCATCACGGTCACGGAAGTGCGGGACGAGGACATTGGCAAGGGCGTGATCCAGGACAATTCGGGCTTCGTGTGCTTCAACATCCGCTATCGCGCCATTCTCTTCCGCCCATTCAAGAACCAAGTGCTGGACGCCGTCGTGACGGTCGTGAACCAGCTCGGATTCTTCGCGGACGTGGGGCCGCTGCAGGTGTTCGTGTCCAGACACGCCATGCCCACGGACCTCAACAACGGCTACGACCATGAGAGCAACGCGTGGATCTCGGACGACCGAGAGGTGGAGATCCGTAAGGGATGCGGCGTGCGACTCAAGATCATGGGCGTCAGCGTCGACGTCACGGAGATCGTACGTGGAGCAAATAATTTTTTTGGTTGGGAGATTGACTGACTAACTGATTGTTGGTTGCTGTAGAACGCCATTGGGACCATCAAGGATGATTATTTAGGCCTCATCTCGTCCGACAACTAACCTGCGCGCGGAAGAGCGACTGCTGCTGAACAGGAATCGTAGTGCTTACCACTTTTGGATTGATATGACTCTATCTTTTGATGACGATGCACATCTAGTTTCGTGTCTAGTGCTTGTGGGGCGTTGTGCAGACTGACTGAGCTCTGCAATGCTTCGTGACAGTCCGCTCTACAGCTCGAGGAACCGCGTGGACTTGCGGTGCTCCGTCTCCAGGATGGGCTTGATGTCGTCCACCTGCACGTCCTCGATCTCGAAGTTGTGCGCCAGCTCCGCGTGCAGCTCCTCCTCGAACTTTTCGCGGTTCGCGCACTCCTTCAGCACGTCTTTCAGCGGACACAGGAACTCGAGGTGGCTCCGCTGCTGACGATACGCCGGCTGCCTCGCCGGGTTGGTGAGGTACTCCATGTTTTTGGGGTCAAAGTCCCACAGGAACGACGTGTGGTGCAGCCAGCGGCCCTTGGACAGACTCTGCGCGTTGCCTCCGAACTTGCGGTCGTTGAACACGTAGTCATCCTCCCGCAGCGCGAACTTCTGCAAGAATCAACAACCACAAAGCAGCAAACAGTCAGCAACTCTGCAGCTCCAAAAAGCTGTTCATCAGTGCGTACCAAGTCGTCGTTGCACAGACGAGAGAAGAAGGGCGAGAAGAAGTCGCGTGACCAAGCCATGATCTCGCGTGGATACGGTCGGACTTGTGGGAAGTCTTCCTGCTTGCAGATGAACGTGGTGAAGACCGTATTGTGGTCTACAATGACGGTACCTCCTCCACTGAAGCGCTTGAGCACTGGAATGCCGTCTCTGTGTACAAAAGTCCATCGTAAGTGTCCCTACAGTGTTTGCAACTGCTGCAATCATTGCCACGCACCTCTTCACAGCCTCCTGATGCAGCAATTGCTCTGGTTTGCCTGAAATGCCCATGACGATCGTGGCGGGCGAGTGCTCGTCGTTGTAAATGAACCAGTTGCGCTGCGACTCGGCTCGGAAAAGCGCCTCCTCAATACGCAACTGCTCCTGGATGCTCGTCCGCAGACGCAGGAAACTCATGAGCGGCTTCTTCATCTTCGCACTCGCCATCGTCCTCCAATGTCCCAATGCTCTAATGGCCAAATGACGCTTTGTTGGGTAAAAGTGGCTGCGTATCTCTATGTACGTATCCTAGTCCATATATCCTACGTTACCTCAGCTACACTTCATACAATTATCAGTTATACGCTTAGCATATCTGCATTACGGTACGCACTCTCTGATCCTGGTCTCAGTTTTTGACACGTTGACCATGGCGAGTATGGAGCTGCTCCTGCTGGCGGCTCGTGAGCTCGCGCGGGGCCCCATGGCGTCGCTGCCGCCCGACGCGGAGGTGGCAGCTTCCGCCGCGTATGAGACGCATCTGGCCGTGCTTTTCCGGTCGCAGACGCAGCGGAATCGCGTGCGTTTGGCCGTTTTCCAGGTGGACAATGAAGAGGAGCCGGAGTTTATCGATCTACAGCCGGAAGGGGGCAATGTGGACGCGCCCACGATGGAGGACGCAATGTGGACGCTTGTCTGGAGTCCAGACCGCAAGTTTCTGGTCGTGAGCGGCCGACTTGCGGTCTCAAAAGACGATTTTGAAGGCGTTTTGTGGTTGTTCGCCCGTCCTGAGTGGTTGGCGTCTACGGAGGCTGCTACGAAGCCCCCACTGCTGCTACAGGTGGACCCAGCCAAGTACCTGACTGCAAAGCACTGGAACCCTGCAACTGGCATCGTCACAGCTTTCTTCCCGACGCAGAGTGGGAGCAAAATGTTCGTGCTGGGAGACGACGGAGTGTGGCTGAGTGTGGACGTGCAACTGGCCAAGCTGGCGCTCGTGGCAATGGACCCGAAGACGGCTGATACGACTGGGATGTTCATGATGAAGGTGGTGAAGAAGCTGATGGAGTGGCACGCGGGCGTGACGGCCGCCTGCTACGAACCGCAGAGCTCCACTTTGGTCGTGACCGGAGGAGTGAGAGATCCTAGCGAGGAATTGGTGGAGAAGCAAGCGTCTTCGTTGAGTGTCTGGAAGGTGGCGAGCAGCAAGGACAGCAAAGACGTCGCCGGGTTGCTAGATGTTACGATGGTGCTGAAGGGGAAAAGAGAGCCGCTTCGTGACGAGGCAACTTCGGATGAAGCAGGGCAACTGGATCTTGTTTCAACGGTTGCAAAAGACACTGGCGGACTGCTTTCTAGTGTGCTCGCTCCATTTAAGATGATGGTGGGGGCTGAAACCAGAGAAGCCCGAGTGATGCGCGGCTCCATTCGTCATCTGGCATTGGCGCCGAACGGGAATTTTGTGAGCATGGTGGATGACTTGGGGCGGATTGCTATTCGCCAGATTGACGCTTGTGCTAGAGTTCTGAAGTGGCAGAAGGTTGAAGACGTGTCAATTGGTCTATCGACTAGTGCTCAGAGCATTACGATGAAGCAGGTCGTGTGGCTGACATCCGATTTGATGGCTCTTGTCCTTACTAACAACAACATCGTCTATTTCAAGTTTGTACCTCACCCCGACGAAGGAGCTACGTCGGGACCGACCAGTAGCGACAGCGAGAGTGAGGGTTTATCTCCCTCGGGGCCTTCAGGCCGTCTTGTGTTTGCTCCTGTAAAGTATTTCAGACCCTCAATGGATGGACAAACTGGCAGTGTTCAAATGTACGCCCTGGCTGCAAAGTATCCTCCTTCGGGTGACATGCAAAGCAATGCGTTAACGGCGTGCGAGATTGTTGTCACTGGAAGTGTATGGGCAGCGAACGAAGTGAAAGAGATGGCGAGACGACCATTTATTGAGTTGTTGATGGCTGCGCAGAAGTTCGAGGACGCTCTTGCGACGGTTGCATCTTGTGGTATACGCGATGATGGAATTAACGCAGATGACATTCACCGCCGCGTCTGGATGAAGTATCGGGAGCAAGCAGCTCATCAGTTTGTAAACAGTGATGAAGCGGCAGCAATTAGCAATTCGGAGCTTCAAGAACTTACGTTTTTGTCAACACGTCCACGGGGATTTTTTCAACGTGGCGAACGTGATGAGTTTGCAGATGCGCTGGACCATGTGCGAGCAATGTCGGACAAGCAGTGGGCACTTAATGAATGCTTACAAATTGTTGCTGATGACTCAAGCGCAAACATGAAGAAAATTCTTGATGTTGCGTGGGATGCCTGGATGACGTTAAATAGTGGCGATGAAATCGCTACAGAGCTGTCGCAGGAAAAGGTCGATCTTCAGCGATACACGTATCGTCTCGAAACACTACGTTTGGTTTTGTGTGAAGAAGAAGGTGTTTCGACAACGTCAATGGCTGGTGATCAGCTCTTCGATGGAAGGACCTTTGCGCTGTTCAGATCGTCGTCCATCGTAACCACAGCGAAACAGTTAGCGCGAGAGGGCCGCATCGGAGCACTAAAGGTACTTCTTCATCGCCATACCTGGAATTTGCTGCCGCACTGGGTCGACGTTCTTGAATTGCTGCCGCCGTGCGTGCCTCCCTCGACATACGCTGAGCTGCTCCCAGCAGTTGCCGCCCAGATAGAAAATGACGGTCAGCTATTCACACTTCGGATTCTAGGCGGTCCACATGCGGAGGCTAATGACGATAATGAGACAGCGACCCCGGTGACGCTTCTCTCTGAGAACCAACTTCAGGACCTTACAGACGAGGAGATGGCAGAATTTGAAGAATTTACGCGGATAAGCCACGATGAGCGCAATGCACTGTACGGCGAGTGGTTCAGAACAAGGATTATTGAGCTGGATACGCGTTACGGCCAGCTTGCGTTCGCGTATGAGCTTAGCTCCTTAGCAACAAGGTGTCTAAGGGGATCGTCTTCCCCAGGAGCGAAAAAGTCTTTGGAAGACTTCTTCCTGCACACTGAGCGGTTATACAAGTGTGTTTATCCGCTCCATCTATCAGCATGCTGCCTACTCCCACTTACCGAGTGGTCTGCACTCTCAATCCAGGAACAGGCCATGATTGTAGTTGGCAGTGACGACAGAGAGCTCGTGGGAGATGCCGCTCCAATCATCGATCGATTGAATGCAGTGTTTGTTTCTCAGCGCCGAGACCGCACAAACTCTCTTGATGATCTGTTCTCTTGGCTAGCGCAGACGCTCTCATCCAAGTCGTCGCTAGCAAGCCTCACTATTGCAGCACAGCTGATTCATCGAAGCAACCCATCGATCAGCCGTACAAATAGGTGGATTCAGAGCGATTCGAGGCTTATCGAGACTGCGCTAGATGTAGTTTACTCGGTGGATGCGTCTGAAGTCATTGGCGAAAAAGCGCCAAGCGTAGACGAAGACGTTTATATGCAGCGCCATCTCGCCCTTGTTGAACAGCTATGGATAATTTTTCAGTCGCTGCCTATTCGAAAGGAAAATGACCCACCAGAGATCGCTCAATTGCAAGTGGCGGTAGATGAGATGGAAGACTTAATGGTGACGATGGACGTGCTGAGCAAGTACGGTGTAGTTTCCTCACCCAGCGGGCTGAAGTATCGAATGCTTGCAAGCAGCGACGTTGGGATTGGAGGTGGCACTAGCGTTGGCCCGCATGGACTGCTTGAACAAATGTGTGAGTTTGCTTTGCCTGGCGAGTGTTCTGATGACGAGGAGAACGGCGATGGAAGTCAGTGGCTCGAAGTACTACATGATGCTGTCAAATTGAAAGAGCATGCATTTGGTGAGCGCCTGACCCAAGAAATGATTTTGGATGTAATTTTGAAGCATTTGCTCGCTCCCGATCGCGCCTACGTTGATGCCGCTCGAAGTCTAGTGAACCATTGGATTGCCTCCGATGTAGAGGCGGTGGACCACGTACTGGATGAGTTGCTCATGGCGATTCGAGCAAAGCTAGATTCGGTAACTGGATATTCGGAGGACGCGAAATCGAATGTTGCTCACGAAGCTGCGTTGAGCTGTATTGGCATAGTACGTCAATTATTGTCGCTACCGTTATGGAATGAAGGAGACCGTGCAGCTTCTGGCGCAAAGCATCACTATGAAGGCATTTTGGTTTTGGAAACAGATAGAGCGCATGCCTGCGAGCTACTCGATCTATTGACTTATGGAGCAGTCAAACTTTCGCCGTCACAGCTCCGCAGTGACCCGGAAAACGGCGAGGAGGACGAAAACGTCCGGCTAGATGCTGTTTGCCAAGTGTTTGTGAGCAACCCAAGCAACTACAAACCATCTGTGCGAGCCAGGGAGTGGCTAATGCAGCATCCGTATGGGGGCGAGGGCGGAGATACGACTGCGGAAGGTTGGAGTGAGCCCTTGGCTGCAGTTATGCATCTGGCAAAGCTGCTACGTGTTGATTCGCAAAAGCTGAAAATATGGATGAAGGGCGCGTACGCAGCTCTCTACTGCATGGACTACGATGTCGCTTTCAACTTGACAATGCAAGTGATTGGTGAAATCCCCGCTGATGCAGAGGCAGTCGCTGCCAGCGGCAGTGGTGATAAACTGACGCTTCTGCACTTGGTTTCGTTGGTTCTAGACCTCGTGTCTGCTTCATCCTTTGGTTCATGGGGCAAAAAGCGCAAGCTCTGCTGTGCACTCTTTAGCTCAGCGAATGCTTCCTCCTCGGATCTCTTCGCTCACCAGGTGACTGACTTGGTGCTATCCTGGCAGGAGAGGATTGAAGCAATTCAGGCTTTAATGATTGAACTTGGTTTGTCCGATGATGATCTCGAACAGCGACGGCTTGCCGGTGGAAAAAGCTCTGCTAGTGCTGCAGCGGTGCTTCTGAATGAGCTCAAGGTGGTAGTAGACTTGCTACACGAGGAGAAAAATGACCGCCAATTTTTGCTGCGATTACTGCAGCGAGGATTTCAACTTGCTCAAGCGATGTCTTTCAACAGTGCTGGTGAAGTTCAACACCAAGGCAGTATTGAATCAGTGTCAACATTTCTCCAGCAAATGGTGCTACTATGTGTGGAAGAAGCCGTGGTGCTAACCACAACTCCTGGCAATGCTTCAGGGGACTGGCAGAAGTTCATGGAGTTGGGTATCAGCTATTTGATTCAGTGGAGCGACCTTTGTGCGGATGACGAAAGTTTTGAAGCGTTCTGCACCGATGAAATTATTTCATTGGTTTTCACGGAGCAGCCAGAATCATTGACTACTTCACCCAGTAACGAAATTGTACACACGAGCGAAGCTGTGATTCGTCGTTTACACCATTGCTTCTTACTCCAGGTAGCTCAAGCGAAGGGCGAAATTGCAGCAAGTGATATGGAGGCTCTACACATGCGCAGAAAGCGTCTCGAGACGTTGTCATCCTCTTACGAAGCTGCGCGGCGTACTGTAGTCTCCCTTCTCGACTCACAAAATGGGTCTTTGGAAGACGTGACAATTGCAGCGGATGAACTGATGGAACCTCAACTCTTGATGTCAGAGAAGAGGTACCAAATATTCGTGAGGCTTGTTCAAAAATGCCAAGAACGATTAGTCTCGCAGAAAAAGTCGCAAGAGCTGGAACAGATGAGCTCGTTCTTCAACACTGAGCTGGATTTGGAGCTGTTTTCACACAATGAAAGCTACCGTAACGAGAAGATTATAATGTTGGCCACGAAGAAGGAGCATTTCCAGGTGTCAAGGCAGTTCGCTTCCAAGTACGGAGTTGATGAGTACGAGTGTGTGTTGGCCTATCTTAAACATGCACTACTCCTTCCACCAGATAGCAGTCCGATGGGTCGTCATGACCAACTAGACCAAGCATTCCGCATTGAGGAGGTTGATATTTTGGAGGAAGCATTGCAAAGGCCGTTTACCTTTGGAGATTTCTTGCTTAAGACCGGCCCCACAGGCGAACCTAGTCTTTACGAAGAGCTTGACGGAACGGATCACGTCGGCATCTTGCTTGTGTTGCGTATGGTTCTGGAGTGCTCGAAGCGAATTAATCAAGAATCCGCTGAGTCGGAATCGCCTCACGAGCAATCTCTCTTTCCCTTGCCCAAGCCGTCGACGGACCGGATCACGCTACTTTTCATGTGCTTGAAAAAGCTAAAAGACATCGCTGATTCCATGGACGATGTGGAATTGGTTGACCTCAAGCTCATTGGTGCAGCGTCAACAACCACTGAATTGCTAACACCATTAGCATCATCGCGCACCGATCCTCAAACTATGAATGCCAATCGACAGGCAGCTGTCGAAGCAGCGCGGCCACTTTTGAGCGGCAACACCATCAAGCTTGTAACCAAGATCCTGCGAAAATTTCATCGTGTAACTGCGAGCTCGATGGTCATGATCTACATGAACGATCTCCTCACAGGAATCTGGCGAGAACACGGAGCTACAAACAGCAGTCCAGGAACTTTATCTGCGGACCTGGCGGCCTATGCGTATGAATCATGCGTGCCGTGCCTGTCTGTACTATCGAACGAGCACTTGATGCTTTTCCACTATTTGTTCCTGGATGGAGCAAGTGGAAAGCCAACACCCGAGTTGGTGATGCACCTCAATCTCTCAGAGGAGTTCTACGGACAGACGCTGAGTGGGCTGCAGCATTTCGGTGCTCTGTTGACACCGCAAAAGCGAGTGGAGCTCGTTGCGGATACTCTGACACTTTTCCAAACAAAGTACAACTCATGGCAAAACACTGGTCCGAGATCGAATGTCTCGTCGGCATCATCTACGTCGTCTTCTTCGTCCACATCGTGGGACCCGGCTCAATACAAGAGGAAAGAGCAGGAACTACAATATTTGGAGCGTGAGATGGCCGAGAATGTGTGCTATTTGCTGCTGGCAGAAAGTAAGCAACAAAGTCTAACTTTTGACTTCAAGGACAACACTGCACAGCGGCTACAGGCTGTCGTATCAAGTTTGCAAACCTGGTTTGCTATGGATTCACTCGAGCAAGCCGCACATGAGAACGTTCTGCACAATTCCGTGCTGCTGAATCTAAGCCAGTGCGTGACTTCTGTGGATCTCGCAACACTCATCATGGAGTTAGTGCTGCGTGCGGGTGGGAGCAAGGCTAGCAGGGAAGATGCTGGAAATGCAATTGCTCAAAGCTACCAGATCGCTGTGACTAACCTTATCGATCGATGTATGGGATCTGGGGATGACCGAGTGAAGACAAGCGCTTGGGTCGACCGGCTCGCTTGGACGTGGGTCTCAGGGGCCACTGCCCCCAATAGCAGTCAAATGACCGAGTTAGGAGTTTACCTCCGCGCTACGCTGAGCAATCAGCCCGACAAAAACTCCCACGCAATCTACCAGCGTATCGTAACTCTACTGACGCAGTCGCCATCCACGCTACTGAAGGAGATTGGGTTGAACCGTCTTGAAGAAATGCAGACTCCTGCTGACGAAAGGGAAGCAACAGATGCGAGTGTGGTGGCGAGTGTACGTGAAGCAGTGATTTCTCAGTGGGCACAGTTGATCTCACTGAAAGAAGAACAGCAGAAATGGACTGAAGCTGCGGTTCTGAGTCACGTAGTGGCAAATTCAGGCGATGAAAAGAGCCTAGACATCGATGCAGCAAAATGGCACTTCGGGCTTTGCGTGAAGGCCGTTTGGTCAGCGTTGCTCACGAAGCACAAGATGGAGGAGAGTGCGGATGCGCCGCCCGTTCTGGAAGTTGCGAGCGAAGTTATCGCAGATCATTTCACTGGCATTTTCGAGAAGCTACTTGTTTTCCTCGAGGTGTGCTCTAGCGAGGACAACCCAAAGACATTGCGCTTTGCGGAAGTGGGAACGGTGGCGTTAGGCAACTTGCTTGTGCTCTACGATGGCATCCACAACAGCTCTGATGGTGCCACAGAACGAAGTGCTTCAGTGTGGCAAGAAGAGAAAGAGCGCGCTGTGCACGCTCGGATCCGAGCGCAGTTTCAAGTGGGCGCGGCGATTAAGACGCAGGTGTCACCGCAGAACGCTGAAGACGCAGCATCTTGGTCGGCTCTGTTTGCGCGGGGTGTCTGGGGTGCTCGTCTTTTGAGTTGGTACACTTCCTATGCGTACGCAGAGTTGAGCGGCGAGGAAGAAGCCACGGAAGCGGTGATCCTGGTTCATTGGGAGGCTAACAACATCGACCTGGCAATCCAGTTACTGCTCATGTGTCCGTTCGATGGTTTGCGAGAGAAGTACGTCGAGCGTGTGCTGCCAGTAGCTCGACAAATCCCGCAAGCATCCAGTAGCTGGACTACCGTCATGGAGCTTGTGCTTCTGCGCTTCGACATCTCAGTGCTATTGCAGCACGGTCTCCACTCGGCGATCGTTGCCTTCCTACTGCAAAGCTCCACCAGAACACCGCCAGCTCTGTGGACGTCCAGCGGCGACTACGCCGTGTGTGCGTTGGTAGCCCAGGGTGAATATGCAGCTGCAGGTCGGCTCACATGCGCTCTGCGTCACGCGCATCCGCTGCTATGGGACGTGGAGAACGCGCGTCTGCTGCTGGCCAATTACCTGCGATCCCTGGCGTCGTCTCCTATCAAGAGCCACGACTCGGAGCTCGCTCATCTGCGGCACGAGGTACACGTCCAGACGTCCAGCACGTTCGCCAGCGCCCTCATGTAGAGCAGACAGACATAGACACAAACAGCTAGTACTGTAGATCAACGGACAGTTAGTTCCATGACTCTTACCACGTGAGCTGCAGTCTATACGTTGAGCTTGAGCAGCTCCACGACGTGCGGGTTCCGCCAGTCCTTACTGGGATCCTCCAGATGCTCCTCAAAGTCCACGACGTCCCTCTCCACACTCTGCTGCAGTCCATTGGTCAGCACTTTAGTGGCGCCATCCGCCAGTCGCAGACGGTTCTCCACGCGGGTCCAGCCGCGCTTGACGTCCTTGAGCAGGAACTGGAGCCCCGACTTGGCCTCACTGGCGAGCTGCTGGTTGTCCAGCTATAAATAGCACAGCATACAAAGACCAAGTCATTTCCCAAACTAAAAATAGCCCAACGTCCTATAAATAGCTCCCAAACGTACCACGAGCACGCAGGCGCGAGAGCAGTTGGCTTCGACTTGGTCCGCCACTTTCTCGGCAAAGTGGCTGAGTCCGGAGCTGGAATCAGATGGCGAGTACCCACTTCCGGCATAATAGAAGCCCACGATCTTCAACTTTTGGGATTTCTGGCAGTACGCGTCCACCATGGCGCACGCGACCTCGAGCAGCGGCGCGAGTGGCGCCTCGTGGTGGAAGAGCGGCACGGCGTCCGAGAGGAGGAAGCCCTGGCCCTGCTCCTGGCCCAGCAGCAGACCGCACACGGCGCTCTCGGGCCGCTTGGCCGCATGCAGCGCCAGCTTGACGTACGTCTGGGTCGCCACAGTGTAGTCGCCCATATTCACTTGACTTGAAGAATGTATACTGAGGGGAGCAGGATGTGACGTGGTGACGTGCTACTATACAGGGAGAACCTCCGGTCTCGAGTGTTCTTATAGAGGGATGTGCGCTTCAGTTTGTGTGGCTCTGATGTGGCGCATTTTCTGACCCTGCCACTCTGGAATTGGCTATGAAGAAGTTCCGTCGCTCTCCGTCCGTAACGTCCTCCTCCTCGGACTCGTCAGACTCTTCGTCCTCGTCAACTTCTTCGTCTTCTTCTGAGAGTGAATCGGTTGATGGCGTCGCTTCCAATGGCTCTCGCTTCCCTCCAGTGCCAGCGCCAGTTTATCCGTCAAAAGTGGAGCGAGTGGTGCACAATGCCAAGAAAAAGCACCGATCTGGTACGTGCCGATTGCATTTAATCGCATTTTTCATTTCGTGCTGATTGCATTCAACGCATTTAACGCATTTTACTGGTTTAATGCACAGATATCGACCCGAACGCTTGGAATCGTGAGGGTTTCGCTGGATCAGATGTGTGCGAACTACCACTGGACGAGGCCAACCCCATTAGACGGGAACATTGCAGCGAGCTGAGCGTCAAGCGCTTCATCGACGAGTATGAGCGTCCAGCAGTGCCTGTGGTGATCGATGGCATCCCAGAAGCAGACGGCTGGGGTGCTGTAAAGCACTGGTCGCTCAAGAAACTGCGCAAGAACTACAAGCGCGTCGAGCTCAAGTGCGGCGAGGACGACAACGGCAAGTCGATCCGCATGAAGTTCAAGTACTTCATGACGTACGTGAAGCAGCAGACGGATGACAGTCCGCTTTACATCTTTGACAGCACATTTGACGACCACAAGGACACCAAGCCACTGCTGGACGACTACAAGGCGCCCAAGTACTTCCCACAGGACCTGTTCTCGTTGGTTGGAGAGGACCGACGACCGCCCTACCGCTGGTTCCTTGTTGGACCGAAGCGCTCTGGCACCACGCTTCATCTCGACCCATTGGGAACGAGCGCGTGGAACACACTGGTCGTGGGACGCAAGCGCTGGGTGCTCTTTCCGCCGCATGTACCGAAGAACCTCGTGAACGGCAAGAAGCACATTCGTGGGGACGAAGATGACGAGGCTGTAAACTACTTCATGGATCTACTGCCACGCTTGAAGCGTGCGAGCCCGCCAGAGACGCTGCAATGCATCGAATTCATGCAGTACCCTGGCGAGACGGTGTTTATTCCAGGTGGATGGTGGCACGCTGTGTTCAATGTGGATGATACAGTTGCAGTCACTCAGAACTTTTGCAGCTCGCAAAACTTCCCCGCTGTGTGGCGTAAAACACGCAGTGGTCGCAAACGCATGGCAGTGAAGTGGCTGAAGAAACTCGAAACTCACAACCCAGAGCTGGCAGCATTGGCCACCGAACTCAACCAGAAAGACAAGTACGTCATGTACAGCAAAGAGCGGGGCTACCATAAATCCTCCGAGCCCAGCTCGCACAAGCGAAAGAAGAAGAGCAACGATCGTGATGACGAGCTGGAGGGGTCTGCGCGAGAAACCCACAGTGGGAAGAAGAAGAAGAAATGCTGCTAGGGCTAGACCAAGTTGCATTGGCAATTAGCATTGGACGCCAAATATAAATTCATTTGAGGGTGTCACTGTGACTTCTAGGAAGAATCTGGTTAACAAACTTGTGGTAATGGTGAAAAGCAAAGAGTATGGGTATTACTCGAGAAGTGGAAAGCCTGGTTACTCAAAGGCGAAGGTGGCTACGTGAGCATTGCGTGAATTCGACGAGCTACCCTCACTACATCGTTGTGGTGGTTTATCCCTGTAATGTGATCGGTGCCCCACGCGATATCGACGCCCTGTCGAGTTTTCGTGTACCTATACAACATCCACTTCTCGTAATTGGAGACGACACCCCAGACAACGTTACTCGATACACCACGCTCTTCATTAGCCAAGTGCGCGATTTCCAGCAGCACCAACAACTGAGCTCGGCCTCGGCTAAAGTCGTCTTTGACGGTCTTGATGACGACGGCTTTGCGGCCGTGGCGTTCAATTACGAAATCAGGTCTTCCACTCGCGAGCAGCGCATTTGACACCATACACGGTTGACGGATCAAGACGAAAGCATGTTCGTGACATGCCGCAGAACAGCTTTCGACACTGCTGCTTTTCCGCCGCTTCGGCGGATTTACGTCGAAGATGAGGCCTGTCCACTTGTCCAGCTCGCCGATATCTGCAAGCATCTTAGTGAAATGCTCTTTGTTGATGTTGTCTTCTGGTGCAAGGGTTGTCGACTTGTTCATAGCTTGCTCGTAGAGATGCGCCATATCGTCCCACGACAACGAGCAGCACGTGACGTGGGCCCCATTGCGCTTCTTGGCAAGATGACTATTGAGTTTGCTCCGATGCTTCTGCAGCGCGTTGCGAGGAAAGAAACTCAAGAGTTTGTTCAGCGATCGCGCTTGATAAACGTCGCCCACGCTGCGCACTAAGCACCGTTGACTTCGCTTAATCGCTTCGGACATGGCCTTGAACATATTGGTAGTAGTAGGCAGTGTAGTGCTTGCTGTTGATATTTTCAAGAATGGCAAATATTGACAACACATATGCGTTGGGTTTAGATAAACGGAAGGATCGACATCAACTTCCGTAGTGATGGATGTATCTACCATTTCTTGGACTCTTTGTGACTACCAAGAGGTTTTGTACATTGTAGATGCATTTGAAACCCACAAAACTCTTTTACTTGACAACATCGAGGTCTACAAAAACACACACTACGGACAATTGGTAGCCTTGTCCAGCAACGTGCGGACGTTTTGGTAGCTGAGTCCCGCTTCCGTGACGACACTCAAATCCGGACGTGATTTCGGGAACCATAGGAAATCCGGATGATCCGAGTTGGAGTCTCCTACCCATTCACCACCGAGGACTTTGTAGTCGTTGTCGAGTTCGAGCAAGTACGAGTACGTTTTGCTGGTCTCGTAGCTGGAGGCACGTCCTGACGCTACGAGACCTCCATCTTCGAAAGTCTCGACCATCCACGATATACTGGTTTCCATGTACATGATTCGTTTGGCGTCACCGTTGAACGGGTACGTCTCCACTTGGTAGTATTGGTTTGCAGCCTCACTCGGAGTCATTTCCCTCTGCGTGACCACATTGTAGCTGTAAATGGGCTGGTTCCACACCTCGGCGCCGGCAGTGACGTCCATGACTACCGACGCGTTGAAACGACCGATGATGTTCGCCAGCGCGACGTGCATGAAGCCCGGACCGAGATCTCGACGCGAGGCATCCGTGTATCGTCCGTATCGGTCCGTTGAGGCATCACTGTCGCTGCCATAGTATCTGGCACCCGTGAACAACGTGGCGATGTTCGCTCCATCGTAAATCTCCGAAAGGAGGGCCTTGATGTCCATGGGCTGAAAGGTAACTCCGTTGTAGTCGATGGCGCAGTTTGGTTCGGGTTCGAGCAGCGCTGCTGGCGCCCAGGCATGACAGATGCCGTACCAAGTCGGAATGCAGTAGCCTTGCCATTCTCCGTCGCGGCGAGCGCAGACACTGCCGTCTCCGAGACTGGCACAGTCCCAATTCGTCGAGCACGTAGTTCTCGAGTCCGACATCGATTGAATGCCGGTGGATTTCGAGACGCTGTCCATCAAAGCGTCTGGGTCCAGACCGAAAGCGCTCGCGTACTTCTCCGTTGCGCTGGGCTCGCTAGCGGAGCTCCAGCGGTAGTTGATGCTGTCGAGGTACATGGCCCAGTAACTACTTGGCCACGGCATGACGTAGTACGCCGCAGTCGAAGCCAAGTTCTTCACGTTCATCTCCAGTGGTGTGCCGAAGAAAGTCTCGAGCTTCTGAATGTCCGAGTTCGACTCCTCCAGCGAACGCTCGTGCACGGAAGCCAAGACAGGTCCGCTGTTGTCATTGGAGCTTTTGACAACAGTCGACTGCTTGGAGGAAATGGAGCTGGAAGACTTGGACGTTGAAGTGGTTGTGCTCTTGGTTGTGCCGCCGTTTGTCGTCGTGCTGGTGGTCGTAGAGCTGCTGTTGCTGCTGCTGGACGTGATCTCGGTGAACGTTTTCACTTCGTACGTGATCGCACTCGTGTTGGTACCCGATGCGACGCCACCAAATGCTGGACTGAAGTGCGAAAGCGACGTAGCACTCGAGAGAATCGTGATCGGGTTATACTCGAACGGGACTCCGGTTGCTCCGGGTAGCAGTAGACTCGCCAACGCTGCGAAGGATGAAAGCGAGAGATTCCGAGTCGGCCTCATGTCTTGAGCAGCGGTGGTGGAGAATGCAAAATACAAAGTGATCAAATCTGAAGCCGCGCTGCTCCGCTGCTTGGCATTGATCTACACACCACCATGGAGATCCACAAAGGTGGTCATCCTCAGAACAGACCCGCTTTGGTGTTCGACAGATGCCGGGTGTAGCAGGTAAAAGCGTCTAGCCTTTCAGCAGAAAACTGTGATCCAATTGCCTTGTAGCTTCCTCTGACGGACAATTTGTCCATGGAAGATGTAGAGAGGGCCTCGACGCTCGCGCCTTTGTGGATCAGACGGAAATTTGCCGAGTGTTTCATCTGAAGTTTACCAGCTATCAGTAGGCGTCTTATGATTGCCACCTCTGCAAGTATCCAGGGACTCCTGACGTCCAGCCTCTGCGGGCTGACATGTAGTAAACATATATGCGTCCATGCAGAGGCGGCTTCGAGTCATGAAAATTTGGCCTCAGTCGTAGCGCTGCCTGTTTCCGACGCCAGGATAAAGTCGAAGTGCACGGCGCTGCTTGCATCAGTAACATTAGCGCAACGTGTCGCGCTTCAACGAGTGGTGGCCAAGACTCAAACTTGCATCAACTCAAATCAACGAACGCTGCCAACGGAGACTTGCTCACATTGATCAAATCGGTTGCTGGTCTGCAGCTGGTGGAAAGTCTCTCCACTTCAACTTAGGCCATACACACGCCAAGTGATCGTAGTTCAGCGAGATAGCCAGCTGGCAGGTGACTCGCAAACGTGCGGTTGTAAACCCTCGTGATTGCCAGTCGACCGTCTCCGCCAAGAAGCGCCGATTGGATCGGCAGACAGAAATGCACCAGAGTGATATGATGGAGAAGATGTGCAGCGCGCACGCGAAAATGCACTCGCGGCGGCTTCATTCCCCAACTCGTACGCTTGTGACCACACTCGCAGCTTCCCCAAGCTCCCAGCAGCTTAGATACCAACCTTCGCAGGTCCGACCTCTTCCCTCATGGCTTTCGTCCGCTCCCCCGTCGCTCTCCTCGCCGCGTTGGCGATCACCGCCGTCTCAACCGCTCAGGGCCAGACGATTCTCGGCGGATACACGCAAAAGGACGCCACCAGCGACGACATTGACATTCTGGTGCAGGCAGCAGGCAACGCCAGCACCTACAACGAGGACGTGACCACGAAGATCTGTCTGCTGGCGGTGGAAGGTCTTGAGACGCAGACGGTGGCCGGTACCAACTACAAGTTCCAAGTGGCGGGCTGCACCGTGGAGTCGGACGACGAATTGGGCGCCTGTGACGACCGCAATTGCGACTACTCGAGCTACGACATCGTCGTCTTCTCGCAGCCCTGGACGGACACAGTCGAAGTGACGTCTATTACGCTCAAGGAATAAACTCCTTGCGGTCGTTCAGCAGAATTCCTTCACGTTAGGCAATTATATAAACGTCACTGCCAGTTAGGCTCAATTTTTTGTTTGCTTTGAAGTACGTTCAAGGTTGCTCGAGATCTTGTGATGAACAGGAAAACTGTACAATCAGTTGGTAGGAAATACTGAAGTGAAAGTATCTCCCGAGGAGGAAATCAACATGTAGAAATGAAAAAGAAATGGTAGCAATACCGTGCTTGATACATTTCGTTTGTCACTATCGAAAGATTAAAGCTTCTCAACGGGCATGGTTACTGACTTGAAGTGTAAATCTTTATTGCTACGCTTGGGATGAGTTGTTTGCCGTTAAACCAAGCAGCACTTGGAGGTGAAATCGAACTGACTGAACCCTTTCATTAATTCGTTAGATGGTAATACAGGATACCTACCAGAAGTCGTTATCTCGAGCAACAGACTGCGTTCGAGGCAGCCACGCTGCAGAAGGCGGAGAAGCTTCTTCATCAGGGCCACGATCGGCGTTTACTTCGTGCATATCAGACCAAATATCTGCTTGAGTTTATGCCTTCTCCATTTCCGAAGGTGAACTATGTCGCGTCCTTATCTCACGTTTCAAGCGCGCTGCGTTTCGTTCCTCTTCGGTGTGTTTTAACAGGTCCCCGCTCGTGTTGCTCCGTTTCCACAACATGTCAGTTAGAGTTTGGTTACGTGCTGCTCTGGACCGGCTCGGGAGGTTAGTAGGATATCGATCAGCACCATTGCGTTCTGCATCGGGTATTCCCACCACCTCTGTCTTAGATGTATCGATTAGTCCGGGTACTACCACCGCGCGTGATGGTTGTTCCGAGTCTTCGTCAATATGACTTTCTTGGATATTGTTACGAACTTTGCGCAGAGCTGCGAGAGGTAGTTTTTTGCTACCTGTTCGGCTGTTGGTTCGGCTCTTGTCTGATGATGGTGATGCTGAAGACCCAGGTACAGCGACGAAAGAAGGCTTGCGAGGTGCTTGAGCTTGATGATCCTCTTTCATGGTCATCCGACTATAACAAGATACTTGACAATCTGCAGAATGGCGATGGCCAAGAGCTGATACCTTGTCGACTCTTTCTTGTTTAACGTGACCACGAAGCCCTCGCTGTTGACTTCTAAGATCGCTTACATCTTGTTGAAGCCGTTCGATGTTATGAGCCATACTTTTAACAAGAAGCAGTAAAGACTTAAGCGTTTTATCCGACTGTCCGCTGTCAGAAGTTGATGAAGGTTCCGACCCAACCACCGTGGTAGCAGTGCTGCTGTCACTGTTGTCTGCGTTCAAGTTGCGGCTACTTATGGACGAGCGAATGCTACCATTTCGTCGCTGAAGGGTGTCGCTGATCTTGGCGTTCGCCGAATTTGCATAACGTAGCGATGAATCGTCAATGAATTCTTGTTGAAAGCTCTGAAAGCCGTACTTGATCGACTCATCCGGGGCGTTAATATCGATAGCCTCGACCAGTATCCGCGCTGCCTCCTTCGCAGTCATGGTCGCGACGACGCTGGCGCGTGAGAGATCTTTCTTACCAGCACTACGGCGCTTGGCCGTCACAGCTTGGATGATGTTTTCCCAAGAAAACGGGATCACTTTCTTTTCAATGCAGCTCTCTAGCATCGAGGTAAGTACACGTCGGCGGTCTTCAGGGTAGCGGGAAATTATCTTTTGGAACTTTTTGCGGCGCAAGACGCACATTTCTACAAACGTGATGGCTCGGATATTTGCCGTTCGCTTGTAATTCATCAGAAGACTCATTTCACCAAAAGCCTGACCAGGGTGCAGATACTCTCGATACTTCCTTGGTTTCTTCGGCTCGGTTCCTTCTGGGTAACTTGGACGTCGTGAGCGTCCAGCTTGAAAGCGACGCACGTCAGTGAAATCACTCGGGCGATCATTCCAGACGTCTGTACCATTCCCAGGCAATCGACTAGAAGTTATAGACGCACCGAACAAACCGCCACCAAAGTTTGCAAGCTCCTCTTCATCCGAACTCCAGTCGTCGCTACTGCCTTCACTGTCAGTAGCTTGGTACGTTTCCATATCGACTGGTCGATTGATCTGCATCATCAGAACTGGCATGTGAATATTGCTAACTGCAGCGTTGTTCTCGGCCTTGGCAGGTTTTGACAGCTTGCAATAACCACGATTGATCATCATCATTTCGCTCCCTGTTTCACGACGTCGAACCACATAGTCATCTGGCATGTACACTCGAACGTCCAGGTTCAAGACAATTTGAGTCAGAAAATCGGGAGTGCAGTCCTTCCAGAACGGAACTTGTACCACCAAATTCATGTGCTTGTACAAACCAATCTCGATCCCAAGCGTATGCGTGAGCTCCTGCTGAAACTTGTTGATATTACCATCCAAAGACTCGTATTCGACCCACACGTGCTTGTAGTACTCGTTCACACGCTCTCGAAGTCTGAGAGGGAGATCCATTTTCTCCATAGTCTCGTAGACAGCTTCCATCTTGCGGTGGTAATTGGTTGTACTGGCGTTGAAATTCGAGACGAGCATCGCGACATTGCCAAATACAATGGCAAGAATGACCGAACCCACGATAATGGCTACACTCGAGAACATATTTTCTCCCCATGTGACGCTGATATTGCCTTGACCCTGAATAAGGCTGACCGCGTAGTAGTAGTCTGCTACATACCGTTCACCCACAGACCAATTCTGCGTTGTTTCTCTGCAAGAGACTACATGCCAAATGCACGCCATGTAGTGCGCGAAAAGCAGCACGAGCCACATGAGTTGACCGATACGAAGCAAATGCGAATATCGCGAGTGACGAACCCACTCCACGAAGTGGTTAGCGACGCGCATGACGCGGCTCACTAAAACTCCTCTCTCAAAGACACTCACTCGAATCAATCGCAGCACCATGAGTATAATTTGGATGCTTTGGAGTGCATCGCAAGTGTAGTGTGTCGTGATAAAATAATAAATGGACTGGATGGGAATGGCCGAGAGCATATCGAAAGGAAACCAGCCTCCAATGTACTTTTGAGCAATCTTGCTGCGTGAGGTGACGAGGCCGCCCTTCTCGACGTAAGCGGTGTTGAAAGTAAGCAGCATGTCGAGCATGAAAATTGTCTCCAGTAACGCTGCAATTGAAGCTGTTCCGACAGAGCCATGGGGGAAGTAGCTGACACAAAATGGCAGGTACAGAAGCTGGAAGTGGTAGATCATGAGCATGACGAGTCCGTGACACGTTGAAGCCCAACTTTTTGGCATGATCGGGGAAGTTAGCGTTCGAAACACATTTTTTCGTGCCTTGACGCTTGTCATCGATCGCAGCAAGCGACGAAGTGAAAACCGGCGATTCCGTTGATCTCCGATGGCCTTGTCAATCATGACTTCAGTTGCACGACTAAACTTGGAAGGAAAAGGCAAGTTGTCGGACATTTTGCGCAGGTTGAACCTTTTCATCATGGCGTCGTGGTTTGCGGCTTTCTCCCCCATTTTGTACAAATTTCTTGCCGAAGCTTGTCGTTTGAGCACTGCGAGTGTTTTCTGGCGCTTGGCAACTACGGGGCGAGCCCCAGAAGACGAAAAGGATGACAAATGTGACATCGTACGGTTCTTTGAGTTGACTGGCGCGGAATGGAGAATGGCGAGTTGAAATCGGTGGATAATACTTCAGTGGAACCGCTTTTACTCTCCTGAAGCCCCTATCGCATGTATGGGATTTTCGGAGCTCCGAGTATTTTAAGGACCAGCAGCAATTGCTGTTTGCACGTCGTTGTGTTCTGTATGGACCGACAATTCCTATTTGAAGAGTACAAGACTTAACGGCATTCTTGTCTGTTGCGTGTCCACGCCAAGCTACTGCACTTGGTAGTTCCATTATGACCACTTGCGTAAAAATGGTTTGCCATTTGGAGAGCTGCACATTTAATTCAGTAGAAGTTCTTGTTTCTCGATTGAGTTTTCATACCGAAGCCAACCGCAATGGTTTACCTTAACCTGACTCCATTCATTTAAATACCATTTTGAGCTGCACCAAAGTACGGCCTGCTGCGTGCGTGCACTAGCTTCCAGCACCGGACAACCCATTTGGATCTCCGCGAAACATTGGGTGACGCACTCGAGGACGAGGGTCAGCGTCATCAATCAGGACGGGGTTTGTTTCTTGCTTCGCCTTTGGTCGGTAGCTTTTCGGATAGCCAGAATATAGCACGCGTCGGTTGCGCCGCGCCTGCTTCGCAGCATTGTATTTCGCGATAGTAACCGTGAGTAGGAGGAAAACGCCCAAGATGGCGATCACAGGTAACACCAATTGCCGATATATAGCTGCAACTGCACCCACAACGGTTTGCTCAACCTCCACATACCGAGCGAGCAGGCGCTTCACCGCCCCGACACGCTCTCCCAATTCCAACCGGTGCACAGCCGCGTCTCCACCAACACCACTCTGCGCTTCCTTCTCCCGCGGTCTTTCAACCTCCTCCGAGGAGTCATCGTGCTTCTTTTGTTCCAAAACGTTCTGCTCCTCCAATTTTTGTCGTTTTTCCAGTTCCTGCAGCTTTTCCAGTCCTCGCTGCTTTTCCATCTCCTGGTTCTGCAACATTTCCAGCTCCCACTGCTTCTCCACCTCCTCCTTTTTCCGCCTCTCCACTTCCTGCAGCTTCTCCAGCTCCCTCAACGTCTCCAGCTCCTGCAGCCTCTTCCTCTCGAGCGCTTCCTGCTCCTCCTTCTCCATCTGCAGCTTCTCCAGCAGCTCCAGCTCCTGTTTCTTCCTCTGCATCTCCTTCTCGTCCCTGATCTGCTGCAGAACGCGTCGGTTCCTGTCCGTAGCGGTCTTCAGTCCTTGCAGCGTGTTCCTCCACCTCGTGACGTTGGCCAGCGCCTCACTGCGCGTCCTCTCCACGCTCTGCAGGGCCTCACCCATCTCCCTCTGCACTTCGTCCCGTATGACGTCCATTTGGGCGCGTGTCTCGAGCGCCAGGAGCTCCAACTGCGCGTTCTCCAGGCCGAAAAGGTCCGTCACTTGCTGCGCCGTCTTGAGCTGCGCCTCCACGCCCAGAAACAGGCGCTTTGTCTCCTGCACTTTGGCACTGAACAGCGCGTCCGTCTCCTGCATTTGCTGGTGCTCGAAAGACGCCGCAGTTGCTCCTAGAAGCAGCAGGAGAGCGCAGCTCCAGACCCATCGAGTGCCCGCCATCGCCCGCATCTTCCCGTTTGAAAATGGTACATTAAAAACCTATGGAATAGAATAACGACATGTATGACCTATCTTCTGTCATAACATAGTCTGCAGAGACAATGACGAAGGACGCTGTGGCCGTGGAGCCCACCAAGGACGACGAGGCGAACGAGCTGCAGCAGCATCTGCAGCTCGAGGCCTTCAATGGCAAGTACCTGACGGCGCAGGAGATCCTTCTGCTGCAGCTCTTCCAGTCGGCCACTGCGGTATTGTTTTTTATTCCACTCGATATGACCAGTTTCTTGTTTTATAAACTCATCATATCTCGATATGACCGGCGATATGACAGGACGCTCTGGGTGCGTCGTCCGGCTCGGGAGTCAATGGATCGGCGTCAGACTTGAGTGTTTCGGCTCCGTCAATGACCAGCGCGTCTCCCAGAGCAGCCGGGACTCCGTTTGGGTCGGAAGACCTCTATGACGTCCATGAAAGTCTCCGCTGGGGGCGTCACGCCGCCGACTGCTACGACGCCCAAACGTCAGCTCTCGTCAGACCGAGCTCGTGTCCAGAGCTTCTTGGCTCAACGCTCCAGTGCTTCGGCTGGAGTGCCCTCTAGCAATGGAACAGGCAGTGGAGGAGCAGCTGCAACAGGTGCCAAGCCAGTGATGACGGCGGTGGAACGAGCCAAGATGCTCATGGCCAAGAAAGCGGGAGGCGCGAGGTCAGGGGTTTCTACTGCGGTCAAGAGGACCAACCCACTGACGGACATCTTGAGAGGAGGCTCGGGCAGCGTTGTCGGTGGAGTGCACAGCGTCAAGCGTCCACGCAGCACCAAGAGTGACAAGCCGGGAGAGATCAAGATTCAAGGAGGACGCACGTCCATCCAGCTGCCTCTGGAGAGTTTCCTGAGGAGCGAGGACTGGGACTCAGCCACAGGGACGCCGCTGGATCTCGTGCTGCCTGAAGTGGCGTTCGCGACGAATAACACGCTGATCATTCATGCGACGCTACCTCCGAGATCGTCGCGTTGTTGCTTCAATGTCAGCACGCAGTCGAGTATGCTCAGCGGCGCCCCGTATCCTGGCACGGTGTTGTACCACTTCAACCCGCGACGTCAGCGAGGGGGGCACATCATTCAAAACAGCAACATCGACGGGCGTTGGGGCTGCTCCCAACCGCTGCCGCGATTCCCCATATCATTTGGAGAACCATTCACGCTGCGTTTGACGGTTGTACCTACTGGGTTCCTTGTGTTCATCGAGGAAATCTTTCAGGACGAGTTCAAGCACCGCGTGCCGATCCGTGAAGGCGAGAACCTCGTACTAACGGTTCCAACACGCGATGAGAACGGTAACCCGGAGGGTGTTATCGTGCACAGCGTGTGGTGGGGCCACGCTGAGGTGCCGCCCAATTTGGATACTCGTCGCCGGGGCAGCAATGGAGGCTATCGACCTCGTGGCTTCGATGGCGATCGTGGTGGAGGCTATCGCGGTGGCAACCCTGGCAGAGGTGGAGACCGATTCCACCCTGCGCCTCATCCATTCGAGGTGTACGTGGGCAATCTTCCTCAAGGGACCTCGCGTGAAGAGCTCTCTTTCCTCTTTCAGTACTTGGGCTATGAAACTGTGCGTATCACCGCTCGTGGCTTCGGCTTCGTGACGTTACGCAGTGCTGAAGACATGAATCGAGCTGTGGAAGACCTGGATGGCAAGGAGTTCAACGGTATGAAGTTGCGCGTGTCTTGTGCGCTGCCACCTAAGTGAGTGCTGTGGCCACATACTTGAGGGTTGAGAAGAAGTAAGTGCTTCTGGCGTGTTGATGCGAACTAGGTGGTCAACACGTTTTCAATTTGCTTTGTGTCACTGCTCTACATGTAGTGTTTTGATACAACATGGCTACATATCCTACTCTTTCTGAACACCCCATTCTTTTTGGTCCGCGGTCAACCTGCGCATTAATTGAAACGTGTCGCTGCATCATGGTGCGTTCTTCTCATGATTGCTTCCTGTACCTCCATGCTAACCCGTATTCTACTCTACTCGTTAGGGAGCATCCGACAAAGCTGTGGGTTTAGTCCTGCTGGCCATCAGCGTCGTCGTCTACGTCTACTACAGCATCTGGGTGCTGCTCACGGTACGCCTACCAATACAGCATTGTCGTGGTCGCGCATTTATCACTGACTTCCTGCGTTTATCATCATTTTATTGCCACCACAGCCGTTCATTGACGAGGACCACCCCATTCACCAGTTCTTCCTGCCCTACCACTACGCCATCAGCATCCCCGCGGTGCTGCTCGTGCTGCTCTTCAGCGGTGCTGCCACTTTCATCGGCATGGTCATGATCAAGAGCCAGAAGAAGAAGAAAAGCGACTAGAACGAGCTTCTGCTGGTGCAATAAGTGACGTGCGAGTTTGGGAGGTCAATTAGTAGGAGGGTCGGGAGTCTAAGCTCGTCGGTGACGACGAATGTACGCGATCTATGTTCCGTTCAATTTCTTCCGTCGCCAACCGCAACGCTTTCTTTACCAGTAGCCTAAAGTCACCAAGTCCTGGGTCTTTTTCTTAGGACCATGCACTTAGACCGCAGCGAAATGTACAGCAAACGACGCGTCGCTTGTCAAAGCGGTCACTGTGATGATCCCCGCGACCGCCTAAAGCTCCGTCGAAGGTAAGAGCTAACTGTCAAATTACTGAGGAGCGCCTTCAGCAGGAGCCGCGAGCGTGCTCTGCGGTTGCGACACCATGTAGCCCATGCCCTGGATCTGGTTGTAGCTGAATCCCTTGCTCACCAGTTCCTTCACCACCTCGTTCGTCTGCTCCTCGCGCAGCATCTAAAGACGACAACAGGTTAACTATCGTCAGTATGCTGAAATCCGGACCAAAAACACTGCCGAAATATTGACAGTCCTATCGCAGTAGCTATACCTCGATACTGAGAGGCACCAGCGTGACCAGCAGCGTCGTCGACAGCACCCAGAGCCATCGGCCCGACGTCTTCCAGGTCTGTAGCATGCCACCACCGCGTCAGAATTTCACTCGAACACGAATAGCAATGAAGAAAATCACGTAGGCATACCGAGATAGCAAAGTTGATGCCGCCCTTGACGGGACCAGACTGACGAATACGGGTCGGCAGGTTCAGGAACAGCTCCTGAAGTAAAGCAGATCACACAGCACGCTTAGTCCACTGCCACAACATTAACATTACATCCGAAACTGCTATCTCTTGAACCACGCACCTTCAGGCCGGCATTGTTCGGGCCCTTCTTGTCCTTCTCCAGCTCGCGCAGCGCTCCGATGGCCGACATGTTCCTCTGCTTTCCGTCGTTCTTGATGGTGTGGCCAACAATCTCCGCCCCCGATGCACTACGTAAACGCATAATAAACCCTACTTAAAAGCATATCTAAAAGAAACTAACTTTTCAAGACGGCTTGCAGCTCTTCGAGGATCAGCTCCTCGTTGAAGTGGTTGTTGTGCTGCGTAGGCTGAGCATCAGTTGGTTGCCCCACTTGGGACTGCTTCACGATGGCCGAAAGAGACGTCGCTATCAATGGCGCAAAATTCTCTAGGATATCGTGGTCTTGTTGCTGCTGCGGAGTGCACAGTCGTCCAGCTTCGGCGAGCTGCTGCAAAACGGACCGACAGCACTTCTGTACACCGTCAGCGTAGCAAGCGTCCAGCGTGCTTTTCTTCAAAGTGCCGTACTTGAGTGCGTTGCTGTCTGCAGACTCGTTCACGCAGACGTCGACAGCCAATACGAGTCGAATCGGATCGTCATCGACCTCAACGTCCTTCCCAGTTAAAGCTCTCAGTGGCGTGGCGACGAGCTGGTTCACGAGGTGCGAGCTGGTTCGGTGACACCGAAGACCAAACTTCTTCCAGACTTTCCACGAACTGATACCCTTGGTGATCCCACACAGGAAGTAGTCCTCCCCGCTGACGAGAGGAGCGTGATTGGCATAGCGGAGCAGACAGATTTCAATGCCGCGTTGCCTGTTTGACTTCATACCTCCGAGCAGTAGCGCGACGCAGCTGATGGAGACGAGATCCTCGTCGTGGATCGCGTACAGGATATCATCGGCGCTTGCACCGAGGTCTGCAGCAAACCGGTCGATCGGTTCCTCTCGGTGCTGGCACTCGACTCTCGTATTCACGTCTCCAACGTCGAAACTGAACTGCACGCCAACAAACGGAGGAGCTGTGTAGCGCAGACTCTGGAAGTAGAGTGCCAATACATCGGCAGCGTTCTCTACTTCCCCTATATACCCCGGACACGGAATCGACAGCCGCATCTCCGTCCCGGAGAAGTGCTGGTGATCTTCGCTCACAACGAAATGGGCCACCTTCTTCACCACCGCCGTTTCCTCCGAGTCGGGGTCGATGCGAAGCTGCACATACAAAATGCCGTCCGAGTTGGAAGTCGTAGTGATCTTCAGACACGCGTTGCTCGTATGCAACTGACTGTAAAGCACCGCCGCCTTGAGCCCAACACCTGAATACCTCACAAAAACATCATCAAGACCTTGTTCACGTTCAATACCGAAACTCCACCCACGCACCATATTTCCCGCTGGTGCATCCTCCTCCAGCCGCAGTCTTCGTCGTCCCAAATGCATTGCAACACAAGAGTTTGATCTGATGCGCGTGCATCCCGGAGCCAGTATCCGCGCACACGACGTCAATGAAGCCTGTGTCTTCGTTCAACTGCACGCTAACACGCAGCAGTTCGAGCGGCGCGTCGTCCCAGGAACAGTCCGCTCCTAGCGCCTGCGTGGCGTCCAGCGCTGAAACAATGTAGCAATTTCTGCATTAATGTGTCCTACTCTTTAGTGTGTATATACGGAGGTTTCTGGGGTGTTCACCGTTCTCAAAGAGCTCCTTGACCGCCTGCACCAGCGCGTCTCGACGCGATCCGAAGCCCAGTAGCTCCAAGTTGTTACGGATGAACTGCGCGCCTCGGTCCTTCCTCTTCCTCGTCGCCTTCGCCATCTTCGCTCTGCTTGGAAAATTGCCGAATGCACTTGAACGACCATCACTCTGGTTGAACCTTTGCAAGCGCATAACTGAACCTCTTACCCAACATACGCTTACGTACCGTTCGTTCAGAGACTCGCGATGACGATGAAGGAGCTGCTGTCCGAGGACCAATGGCGCAGTGTGATCCACACCACGGCGGGGCTGGGCGCAGGCGCCATCTCCACCGTGCTACTGTACCCGCTGGACCTGGTGAAGGTGCGCTACCAAGTGCACGAGAGGTCTGCGCATGCCTATCGCTCTCTGGGTCACGCCTTCCGTTCCATTGTGGCGGAAGAGGGCGTGCGTGCGCTGTTCCGAGGCATGAGTCCGGCACTGTATGGGGCGACGCTGTCGTGGGGCATCTACATGCTCGTGTACCAGAACGCCAAGCAGCGATACGCTCGCATGGCGGACGAAGGCTGGATCCAGGGCTCATGGCAGCATTTCTTCTCGGGCATTGAGGCTGGCGTCATCTGCGTGCCGTTGACGAACCCCATTTGGCTCATCAAGATCCGCATGCAAGTGCAAAGCAATAAACGGATGCAGGCAGGTGTCGTGGGCAAGGATGCAGCCAAGAAGTTGGTGGAGAACGTACCATATCGAAGCGTATCAGGTACGGAGTGAGAGGAACGTGCTGGTGATTCATGGCGTTTAATAAGGTGTTGGTGCTGTTTGTAGATGCATTCAGACGGATTGTAGCGGAGGAAGGCGCGTCGGCATTGTATAAAGGTATGATACCGGCGCTGTTCCTCACGACCAACGGAGCGATCAAGTTTGTGGCGTACGAGCGCCTCAAGGGACTGTACCAGACGCACTGGAGCCCAGAGATGGACGTGATTCCGACGCTTGCCATGGGTGCTGTGGCGCAGTCGATTGCATCCACTGCGACGTACCCGTACCAAGTGATTAAAGCGCGTCTGCAGCAGGGAGGGCCGTCGGCGAACAAGTACCATGGCACGTGGGACTGCACGACGAAGATCATCCGGCACGAAGGTTATATCGGCTTGTTCAAGGGCTTGACGGCGAACATCCTCAAGGTGATGCCTACGGGCGCCATCATTTTTGCCGCCTACGAGCAGATTCAGAGCTCCATGAAGACGCTTCTGCTGGACGAATGAACGAACCACCTGTGCAGCGATAGAGTATACTACAAAGTACAACGACTTGCACCCAACTAAACCTGCTACCATAACAATGAAAACCAACCGAGTGGAGCACAAACAAGCGCGAAAGGTCTATTATATATGTAGATTGGTGCACGAAGTCTGACTAGGAGAAGAGCGGCCGCCTCCTCCGCGCCGCTTATCGCCTTAAAACATTTCGTCTTCAACGCGCAGGTACTCGCCAATGTCTGCTTGGTGAAGCACCACGTAGGCCGTCGGCTCGAGGTCTTTGCACATCTCTGTTGCCTGGGCGGCAATGCCGAAGCCTAGCGGGATGTCGTTCATGCTGTAGACCACGACGCCGGCGTACTGCGGCGTGCCCTCCGTGATACGTCCGAGACCGGACTTGACGACGTTGTTGCCGTACAGGAACGACATCTCCGAGTTGGGCTTGATCCAGACCTTGTACTTGGCGTACTGAGCCAGGTAGTCCAGAAAGGTGATGCGCAGGTGGAACTTCTTGGTCTTGGTGAGCTTCCCCACGGCCGTGCCGATGCTCAAGAGCTCGTCCGTGCCGACGTTGGTGGACTGACGCATGAGCTTCTCACTGCAGTAGTACACGATGTTGCCATGCAGACGGAAGCAATACTTCTCGTCGGGTCGCGTCACCAGGTGCTGCACATTGCGGCCAATGTACTTGCTGATCTTCTCGAACACGGTGGTCATCTCATCGTCGGTAAGCGGGCGCATGGTTGCCTCGGTCGTGCAATGAAGGCTGCAGTAAGGTGGTGCGTTTACTGGAGTGCAGCGATCATCACTGGCGGCGGCGATGCACGCGCTGTGATTGGCTGAAAGTGGATTTCCTCTTATTTGTCATAACGGACCGTCTTTTCAGCCAATGAGACGTCGAGGATCCAATGGTTGGTGGCCGTGGCTGGCAGCCCCTCAGTTCGCCGCCATTGCTAATTTTCGCACAGGCATCAGAAATGGAGGGCAAGATTGAATCGGTGCAGGTCTTCGGCCGCAAGAAGAACGCCACGGCTGTCGCTTACTGCAAGCGCGGCCACGGCCTCATCAAGGTCAACGGCACGCCCATCGAGCTCGTGGAGCCCGAGATCCTGCGCGTCAAGACGTACGAGCCCGTGCTCCTCCTCGGCCAGCAGCGTTTCGCCAACGTACGATGAACTCTCTTCTCTCTTTGGAGTCGCGGGCTACACGCGACAGCTTCGGTATCTACAGCGACCAGTGGACGACGACACGAGATTCTTCTCCAGTCACACACACGGCGTGCTCTGCTCCCTCCGTGGAAACGACCGCCTCGGGCCGCCGACAGCTTTTGCTGCTCTGGCTTCACGTGTCCACCCACCACAACGCACACGTTCTGCTGTGACAGCACTCGCACCACCCAAATAATCTGTGTGCATGCTCTGTTTACCGTCGTGTAAATACCATGCTGTCGCAACTGGCTTGCATTCCCCCCACTCTACCCTGACGATGACTCGGTGCCTGACGTGTGTGTTTCTTTTGACGACGATCGACTTCAGGTGGACATCCGCATCCGCGTGAAGGGTGGTGGTCACACTGCTCAGATCTACGCGATCCGTCAGGCTATCGCCAAGGCCATTGTCGCTTACTACCAGAAGTGTACGTCTGCATCGTCGAACGTGGTTTTTGGAGTTGGATGCTGACGTTGCTGTGTCTGCTGCTTACAGACGTTGACGAGGCCTCCAAGAAGGAGATCAAGGACATCTTGCTCGCCTACGACCGTACCCTCCTAGTCGCCGACCCCCGTCGCTGCGAGGCCAAGAAGTTCGGTGGTAACAGCGCCCGCGCTCGTTTCCAGAAGTCGTACCGTTAAGCGGCGTCTTCCAGCCCATGGGTCGCTCCTATTTCACCTGCTTTCTGCTTATCGAGTTGCTGGTTGGCTTGCATCTGCT
Source organism: Phytophthora sansomeana (assembly GCA_032158285.1). NCBI lineage: Eukaryota > Oomycota > Peronosporomycetes > Peronosporales > Peronosporaceae > Phytophthora > Phytophthora sansomeana. The sequence goes on from JAPDHH010000285.1 coordinate 63,002, forward strand.
GGTCACTGGCATGGATCTCGGTAGCTCTAGGCATAGGAGCACACCCCATAATAAACGTGCGATAAGTTAGCGGCATTCAATTTTTCACTTTTTGGTTTTTATTGCCACATTTCACTAGCTTTCACCGCCGTTCAACTTCCCGCCCGCCGACCTGCCCGACAGTGCCCGCCGCTACATGGCATCCATGCTCAGCGCGCAGAGTCAGCAGTTGGCCCAGGCAATCACTTCCCACTTCATTCCAGCCACGCTTCCGCCACTTTCAGCCACGGCGACGCCCACCTCGACGCCCGAGCCAACTCCGACACCGCTGCCACCCCAGACCGCCACGGCTGCGGCCACGACGCCCAAGAAGAGGCGTATTCCGATGACTAAGAGGCTCGCGATAGTAGAGACCATGCGCGCGGGTGGCTCAACAAAGGAGGCGGCTGATGTCGGTAAGTGTTCTGCGCGCCAAGCGCGTACCTGGACACAGCGTGAAAGGAACGGAGAGAGTCTCCAAAACAAAAGCCCGGAACGCGTGCCTGCCTGGCCGCTCCCCAAGGCTGTCCTTGAAATGGCCAAGGTGCTAGCGCCGATCGCACTGTCGCACCGGCAGAGGTTAATGCCGCGGCGACATTTGCACGTCTCCGCCCCAGGATTAAGGAGCGTCTTATACCAGCGCTAGTGGACTATTGGTTCAACGGGGACAAGCGAGGAGAGGAGGCGTTGTTCAACTACGTCAAGTGCACCAAGAAGGAAATGAAAGTTGGCATGTTCGTGACTTCGAACGCCAAGATCGTCGACGAGCTGGTGAAAAAGGCCGCAGAAGGTGTTAGTATTAAGTTCATCGTCGACCTTGATCAAGCCCAAAAGCACAGCAAGCTGATCATGCGCATGATGGAAGCCGGCATCGAGGTTTGCCACGCCACGAACACCTTCCACTGGAAGGTGGGCATTTTCGACAGCGAGGTAAGCCATGCTTTCTTTTTGCTAATTTTGACAAGCTAATTTCAACGTATTTACCAGGTATTGGTGCATGGCTCGATGAACTGGTCGACGCACGGCATGTGCGGCCCCAACTTTGAATGCACAGTGGTGCTTACAGGCCCAGTCGGTAGGTTGTTGGTGTATGGATGGGTTTTCGAAATGACGGCTCGAGAATTTTGTATTGTGCTAGTTCTCGCCTTCGAAGCCGAGCACGACAAGATGTTCAGCATTGCACATGCGAATGGGACTGACAGGCGAGTCCGGGGTGTTACCGTCGAAGCAGAGGAGAAGACCGAAGTCGAGCCAGAGCCGAGCGAAGCCGCGCACGTCGGCGAGAAGCGGAAGCAGGGGCGCCCTAAGAATCCAAATTTGTTCCAGACCACGTACACAGACCTATGAAAAACCCTAATTTTTAAGAAACGGAAGGTTTTCCGCCCACGTCGGTCGCCATTATCCAAGTTGCCCTCCGTCCGTCCCCATGCCGGCGTCTGCCCCCGCGAGCCCCGCGGCCGCCACGTACTACTGATAAAGCATGCTTTTGGTACGCATTTTATAGCTTTTTGCATCGTGCATTTATCCAATCGCCTCCAATGTAGCCATTTCCATAGTAAAATCAAATGAAAGTAACTGACCAATCCCCGTTGATATATGACTATTAGGTACGAGACTGCAGACGCTTGAGCGATGGCGGTGACGGGCAAGCGCGGCGTGGGGATCCCAACAATCCTCCTGCACGACGGCGAGGGGACGATCGTGTCCATCGAGATGAAGACTGGCGAGACGTACCGTGGGCTGCTGGACGAGACGGAGGACAACATGAACTGCGTCATGAAGGACGCGGTGCGCACCGACATCAATGGCAACACGACGCAAGTGGAGCAGGTTTATCTACGCGGCAGCCAGATCCTGTTCATCGTTTTTCCAGATATATATCCTTTACAACTTTATACCTGCATATTTCACCTAGATATTAGTTGAGAGATTTTCTAGTTGCCTTGACCTTCCCAGGGGTTTTCGTTTTTGCTCGTTGCGATTGTAGCACGTTAAAGCACGCGCCCATGTTCAAACGAGTCAAGATGTGGAAGAAGCACAAGGGATCGATACCGACGTTGGGACAGGGAGGCATTGGAGGTGGAGCACCGAGAGGCCAGGCTGCTGCCATCATTCGGAAGGGTAAGATGTCGACGAAGACGGTTGGAGCAAACGTGCTGGTGCTAACCTACTGGTTGTGGCTGTTACTTGATGATATGCAGCTCAAGAACGAAGAGGAGGATTTTAGTGCACTTCTGTGGCGCTCAAGGTTAGTTTGGGGACACCATCATCGCCGGGATACCAAGTTGGAGTTCTCAAGTCGTTTCGAGCCGAAGACTTCTGCGTTTGCTTGCCTGTGGTATGGCAGATATTGTGCTTGCTGCCTATTGCTCACTGGAAAATCACTCTAAAGCTCAGGACGAGTCTTAATAGATGGATGCGAAGATGAACGAGCCGGTAAGTGAACTTCAGCATAGACGTCTTGCAGGTATATTGTCGTAGCACACTTGCAGCAATTTCTAGCTCATTTTTGGGCTACGTAGACTGGCCGTCGGAACCCCTTCGAGGATGTCTGGCAAACCTCTAGGAACTCACAGCTTCGAAATCCGACCGTATCAATGAGATACTTCGGGAAGTCCTTCGGCCGCAGCTCAATTTTTGGGTAGTTAGCGGCTGTGACTTCCGATGTGAACTTCCGCTTGTGATATGATTTCCATGGCTGCGGCTCCAGAATGAGACGACCACCAGGCAGCAGCAGATCGTAAATCTTGGCAAACACTTTCTTAATGCCTTCATCGCCATGGAAAAGGTGAATCCATTTGGTTACGCTAAAGCTGTACGAAAGAATGTTGTTAGCGCACATTTTCAGTAGAGATCATCCAAGCAACGCAAAGCATACCACGTGATAAAGTCGTAATCCTTGCCAGCGTGTGCGTCCGTAACGACATCTTCGCGCTTGAAAATCACGTTCAGTGGGAAGACCGAGCTGCAGTTCCATCACCACCGCTTCAAGTTAGCAACACAGCACGGCACACCAAGCATTTCACAGCTTATACGTACCCTACGGCGGCCTTCCCGATAGCACGAGGAACGCTGGCTTGGGTCTGCATCGAGGGCTTCCACAACCGGAACGACAGGGGCATATCATTGGCAAATGCGTCTCCATTTGCGGTCTTCACGCTGCTGTCTTCGTCATTGGCCGATTTCTTCTCGTTTTCCGTCTCCACAGCCCCAATACCAGCATCTCCAACTCCACTGTCTTCTGGAGTAGTCTCTTGAGCCGTATTTGATGCACCACCTTCACTCTTCGCTTTCACGGCGGGGATTTCTCCAAACGCTTTCTCGATCTGCTCTTGTCGTAAAATGTCCTTCAGGTGTCCTCTCGCTTTAGAAATGAGCTGCGGGTCCACATCCACACCGAGTAAATAACTCGGCGCCAGTTGCTTGGCTATTGACACAACGAGCACAATACCACCCATGTCAGAGGCGAAAAACCCAGCATCGTCTCCTCACCCACCCACCTATGGTGATGGTGAACTCCCCGAGTTGCACCCAATATCCAACCCGCGCTTGCCTTCGAACCAGCTTTTATCCAGTGCTGAGAGACGTGGGTCGTCCTCCAATTCTCCCCGACGCTTCTGGCCCAGTCGATACGAGTAATAGCTGCGTACAAGAGTCAGTTAATGCTCCACAGGCGGGTTCTTAAATGGCGAGACGCACCTCCTGAAGTTGCCCACGCGTTGTGGCTTTGGGATCTTCTTGGTTTGCTTCCGCTGCTTCGACGGCTTGGCTGCAGACGTCGTAGAAGGCTCCGTGCCGGGCTCCTTGCGCTTGCTCATGGCAGGTCCTTTTTCGTGTGTTTTATTAAATTAGAAAGTCTTAGTAAATCAAATCGACTTGCATTTCGTATGCTCCATGTCAAGTCCGAAATAAAATCAGAGAGACAAATATCAATTTAGACAGCCCCTCCTATTGTGGGCGCTCCGACAAAGATCGATACAGAAATCAAGACGGGGTCAGCCGCCAGAGTCCCTCTTGCTTTTTGTATGAAGACCGCCATAGAAACTTCAAGACGGGGTCAGCCGCCAGACCGAATCTTGCATTTTGTAAGCTCTTACAAAAATCAAGACGGGGTCAGCTTCGTCCGCGCTGGGTGCTCTACGCGAGTCTCTGCTGCAACCATTGCAATACGGGTGGTCCACCACACAACTAAACCTAACGACGTTCAACGACGAAGATGAATGCCCGTCGCCCCCGGCACCTGTCTGATGTTTCCTGGACACACGAAAGCCCAGTGGACGCTCTCCGTCATTGCCTGGATCGTCGGGGGCTGATTGGCGCCCTCGCGTGTGGGAGCTTCTCCAACACGTTCGGCCGCAAACGGATCATGATGTTCAACTGTCTTTTCGTGATTGCAGGCGCTGTCGTTCAGTCCAGCGCCTCCAACATTTGGGTGTTCATCGGTGGGCGTGTCATTTCCGGTATCGCTTCGGGCGGTGCAACGGCGGTCATCCCGGGGTTCATCAGTGAGATCTCGCCGCCGAACCTCCGCAACAGTCTGGGCGTCGGTTTTCAGATCGCCATCACTGTCGGTAACCTTCTGGTTGCTATCTTCTTCTTCTTTGCTAACACGAGTAGTGGCTGGCGATACATTGCGGGGTTCCCTGTCGTGTTGGCGGTGCTCTTTTTGGCTCTAGCACCTTTCGTCATGGTGGGGGGTTCCCTGTCGTGTTGGCGATGCTCTTTTTGGCTCTAGCACCTTTCGTCATGGTGGGAAGCCCCGCTTGGCTACTCATGATGGGGAAGCAACAACTTGCGGAACGGGAGTTGGCGCGGCTGTTTGGAGAAGAGAATGTGTACCTTGCGAAGACGTGGATCAAGCAAGACCACCCTGCTCCGCGAGTCGCTTCGGGCAGCGAATACGCACTGCCACCGCAGATTGAGGCCGGGTTGGCATATCCTGACACTCCTAAGCCGTGCACCATTGCGAAGCTATTCTCGCCCGTACTTATTCGGCAGCTACTGACCGCCATCGGGGTGGCTGGATCGCAGCAGCTTATGGGTATCGATGCAGTCTTCTTCTACTCATCCAGCCTTTCCGAGCAGGCCGGTATCTCGGATGACCGCATCGGGATCGTGGCGGTGAATTTCGTTAACGTGCTGCCCACCATGTTCTGCGGCATGTTAGCGGCTCACGTTGGTAACCGCAGACTCATCCTGTACGGCCTGGTGGGTATGTTCTTCAGTGCGATTGGCATTACTATATCGCTCGTGGCTAGTTTGCCGGCCCTAGCCATTGTGTTCACTGCGTGCTACGTGGCCACTTTCGGCTCGAGCGTTGGGTTGTTGGCGTGGGTGGTCATGGCCGACTTGTTCCCGGACGACGTACGAGCCATGGGCAACTCTGTCTGTGTGGGTTACAGCTGGCTGTGCAACCTCGCGGTGGGTCTGAGCTATCCACACCCTTGGTCAACTACAGTTTCACACGTTTCATGTGTACTGTTGCGTTATCCTTCCTGTTTGTGTACATGGTCGTGCCGGACACGTCAGGCAAGACGATGCAGGAGATTTAGGACGAGTTCAATACGCGGTGGCTGTCGCGGAGGAAGTAGGAAGGTATGCAGTAAATGCGCTTCGTAGCTTGGAATTCACTACAGTAATGTCGTGATTTGATTAATATGGAAGTTGAAGTGGTTTAACCAATGGAATGATGTTAAGCAACGACAGTTGCTCATGCGGTTAGAAAAGAGTATATTTACAGAAATTTTCCTGCATTATAAAAGAGCAAGACCGTACTTACACAGGATCATTTCTATAGTACCTTTCTATTCTACTTTCAATTCAAAGTAGACTTTTTCAATAACTTTGATGATCGTATTCGACTTCATTCATTGACTCGGGATGTCGGTGGTTGCAGTGCTGGGTTCTCGTTTGGACTTGGCCTCCCCCATTGATGAACGTCCGCTGTCGCTATTCCAAGGCAGCGTGAGTGAGTGGAGTGATATGAGAAGTTATTGAACCCTCAACACTTTTTTCTTTTACAAACTACACCATTTCCTTTTTTTATCAAGTTGCAAGTTTTCCCAACCATCGTGCAAAGGGCTCGTTTTTGTTGTTAATAATTTTAGGCTGTGTGGCCACACATAACATTTAAATTCCAGGCTACACCTTGTGGCAAGTTGAAAGGAAAAGCCCTTTCCCATAGTTGCAAAAAGCGTCCGATCGTCATCCCAGCAAGTTGCAAAACTGTCATATGGCATGATGCCTACCGTAGCGCATGCGTGGTAGGCAGACCTTACTGGAGTCACAGATCGATGCAGAACGAATCAAAAATGGCATGTAAGAGCATCTCCACCGGTAGTGCGTAAATGTAAAAGCAAAAACACAAATTTTAGAGGCAACAACAACACAATCGTGCGAAAGCCAGGACATTGCTGCACCGGTAGCACAGGGAAAGTGAAATAACCAAAGAAAACGACCGTACTTACACAATATCATTTCTATAGTACCCTCTATTCTACTTTCTTTCCCAGGCGGCGACGGAGACCAAGTACAAGACCAAGATCCTGGATGCCAAGCCCTCGAGACCCTTACGGAGACCAAGGAGCACGAGCGGGTGGCTGGCACCCTTGCGCGCACGGCGTTCATCCGAATGACTGTGTTCGCTGCGAGTGGGAAGCAGCTGCCCACAGCCTGGACGAGGACGAGGAGGACGACGACACGGAGTGGCACGACGCCATGACGTGGTCGTCGGGATACACAGTGCCGACCACCGAGGAACCAGACGCGAGCGCAGCCAACTCAACAGACGCGAGCCCCACCCACCCCATACCCCATACACACGTTGGAGCTGACCCTGGAGACACTGTACGCGAAGCACTAGTTGCCGGACCCGTCGGTAGCGCTGGAGGAGGACCCGTCCACGGGACACCGACAACGAGGCGCTGCCACCGACCACTACGCTGGATGCGACCCTACCACTGCAACTAGTGCGGGGCTTACCTCTTCTGTCGCGCAATCGGCTGCTGCCGTTGCCGGCATTTCGAGCAGCCATGCTTCTAAAGCTGCTCCCTGTCTCTTCGCTCGTGGTGCGAACTTCTTCGCGTGCACATTGTGCGCGTACTCGTCGAGGCATTACCGCGACCTTCGGTCGCACCGCTCATCGCAGCACCGGAAGACCGTCTTTAACGACAGTTTTCACGGTGGTTGCGATTGTAGTACAGTCTTCCCGTCGCGTGCTGCGGCACTTAAGCACGCTAACCAATGCAGACTAAACAACACTACTCTAAGTCTGCTGGCGGGGTTGCCCCGGAGATGGAGACAACGTCACGTTGCACATCTTCCGGGGGCCCCAACCCCACCATCACTGTGAACCCGGTGCGGGAGTCCTTGCCTTCGCGCCAGGCACCTCTCCCAGCATCGGCTGTTGCTGAGGGGCTGCCGCCCTGCGTAGGAGCCACTCTACACTGCCAGCCCGTTGCCACTACGAGCAAACGCCGACGACTTTCTCCTGCCACCGACCTATAAGAGGACGACACCCTCATGCTACCCAGTCCAAGTGATGACACTCCTGCCCGCGCGCCATCTTCTCCAGAGCAGGCATTTCGCCCGAGTACCCTGCCGACAGCACCTTCTAGCGACGCCCAGCAACTTGCTCCAGAATCAATGGAGGTGGACAGCGAGGCACGGCGACTTGTCCAAGCAACTGATACTGCACCGCCACCGCCGACGGCCCCAAGCCAGCATACAACTCCGCCACCACGTACAGATTCACCTTGGCTGCTGCAGTACGACGGAGCTTCGAAACGGTCACGCGAACGAGGAAATCGTGCAGGATCGGGAGCCCTGCTTACCAGCCCGACAAACAGCGTGACGTGGAAATGTGCCCTCTTCCTTGCGGAGGAAGGTGCCACAAACAACGTTGCAGAGTATGAAGGGTTATTAACGGACGCGCCCTATTACAGTTCGGCCTTTATTTTATAGTGCAGACTCGAAATGGTGGACCGGCTTATATTTGGGAAGGGACTCTATTAGAGGAAAGTTATTCATCTACCAGGTTGATGTCGTCCAGGGCGTCATCCAGGGCCGAAAGATTCAGCAGGTCTGCATTCTCGTCGTCCTTCGATTCCTCCGCCCACTTGTCGCGGAATCTGGCGCCGTAGACGTCGTGCTTGGAGATGAGCCAGTCGCTCGGATCACGTGCAAAGCCTGCCGCTTCAATGCTGCGCATCACACTCGATTCTTCAGTGTCATGCCAAGCGCGGAGAACCCACCCACACACAGTGTCGACGCTTGGCATCCGGGGGTTACCAAAGCGGGTATACTCCACTTGGTCTGACTTCTTCCAGGCGTTGATCTCTACATAGAGCAAGTCCTTGAAGCTCTTGTAGATGCCAATATCCCCAGCCTGTAAGTAGGGCGTCAGGCCACTAGGCACAACACACGTAGCGATCTTCCTGGAGGCGCACTTCGCTTTGACCAACTTCGAAATATGGGCTCTCATACTGTCCCACACCAGACACTTGCCTTCGCCTTGCGCCACGAGAGGAAAAGCAATATCAATCCACTTCTTGAGCAGCTCGCTATCCACGCATGCACGAGGCTGTTGAGCCACGTAAAGAGGACCCGGTTTCTTCTCAAAAGTGGGTGTGGATTTACCTTTCCACACCAAAAGCGGAGGAAGCTTTATTCCAGTTGCGCTGACAGCGAGCACAACCGTAATTCACATAGAGGAGAACCTTGTAGAGCGAACCACGACGTGCCGAGCACCGACAAAGTCCAGCGTGGTCTGTCGAGAGTCCTCGAAATAGACAGCCGTCTCATCCATGAGAACGGTCTGCTCTAAGTCGATGGACGGTAGTTGCGGCCCCCACCAGCTACACGAGCCTGGTGTGGCGCAGCAGCGCGAATCTTCTCGCGCAGTCGCCACCAACAGTGCACTGCGCCACCATCCACACTCCACCCCAGAGACCAAAAGTGCGCAAAGGCTCGGGTGGGGACGCCTTCCCCCACCATCTCGATCCACTGGATCACCTCCTGCTTTCGTCCAATGCTCACCGCTTACCGCTGCCGACTCATTTCCGATAATGAAGACGCCACTGACGCGCAGCGGCAAGACTGACAAGTATGACTGGACTGCGATCTGCGTCGTTGTATTCGGGGAGGGGATTCAATTTTTTAGAGCAGCACGATAGGACAAAAGAGGGTTTTATTCGGGAGGGAGCTTTTATTCGGGCGAGTCCGTTAGTAGGAGTACGAGCAGCACTTTCTCACGGTGCACGGCGTCTCCGAATTGAAGGCGACAGTAAACTAGTGACCAAGCAACTTACAGGTGAGTTTGCCGCGCATGCACCTCACCTCCGTCGCCTACGAGACGAAGTGGACCTCGTCACGCTAATTCGAGAAGCCCCTGACTGGACGACCGGAGAACGATACCTGACAGCTATACCATACCGCATGCGAGCCGTGCTGGTGCCCTTCTTAGTGCCCACACATGGCCCAACGACAACAGCAGCGCGAGCGACGAATTCAAGCGAGAAACTGCGGACAACAGCGAGGACGACTGAACCAGAAATGGAACCAACAACAGCGGAGTCAACTCCTGCGACTACAATGACGACGACAGCGTGGCGCCGCGGACGTGATCGAGAACTACGCGAGAAAATTGCCGATGTAGAGAACACCATAGCGGAACTGAAACGCTAAGCTGGCGCAGACCCCAAGGAGCTCCGCCGCACGCGTCGGCGACTCGGCCGCATTCGCCGAGCAAAAGCTCGCACAGGAGTGCGACGGCGCTTTCAACAGCTCGAGCGACGGTGTGTCGAAGACCTCCTTCAACCAGTTCGAGCGCCAGCCCCTGCTGGCGGCCCACAAGACGCCGGTGACCCAAACCGATGCCCGATCGCGGCAGCCGAGCTGCATGAGTGTTTCACCGGGTCGACGGCCCCGCGGTGCGACTACGACTACTACGACGCGGCGGGCACCCAATTTCGCGATATCATCGAGAACTATCCATCGGCGACCAAGGCACGGGACACCATGACAGAGCCAATCAGTACAGACGAGATCGAAGACATTCTTCAGCATGTGGACGCAGCCTCCAGCCCTGGCTTGGACGGGGTTGGATATGCTATCTACAAGACGTTCAGCTTTGAGATATTGCCACTTTTGCATGAAGCATTTGGATTCTGCTGGAAGCATGGCAAGATCTCCGCACTGTGGAAAGTTGGTGCGGTACGACTGATTCACAAGCGTGGTGACCGTCACCGCCCTGAGAATTGGCGTCCCTTGTGCCTACAGCCGGCGCTCTACAAGTTGTACGCAGGCATACTTACAAAACGCTTTGCACTGTGGTTCGAACAGAACGACCGGCTACCTGCATGTCAAAAGGGGTTCCGGATGATGAATGGATGTCACGAGCATAACTTTGTTGCCACTTCCCTCTTGGACCAAGCTCGACGCCTCGGCAAGCAGCTCTACATCGTGTGGTATGACCTGGCAAATGCATTTGGATCCATCCCCCAAGACCTGCTGTGGCGAGTACTGGCGGGCATGAAAGCGCCTTCGACATTTCTACGAGTACTCCAGGACATTTACACCGACAGCCACTACGTCATCACGAACCCCGCAGACGCTGACTCCACGGACCCGATTCAGCAGTTGCAAGGAGTTTACCAAGGTTGCCCCATCAGTCCCTACCTGTTTCTCGCAGCAATCTCGCCGTTGCTAGTGGCTTTGCAGGACGCCAAGGAAGCTGGCGTGCCTTTGGGCAAAGACTCGACCATGACATGCACGGCGTATGCGGACGATCTGAAGGCGTTTAGCATGAGAGCAGACGGAATACGCCGCCTCCACGCCATCGTGGATAAGTTCTTGCGCTGGTCTACCTTACGTGCTAACCCTCGAAGTGCGAGCTGTACCAACCCGCCCCACTACAACTACTTGGCGTGAACTACCGCCCGGTGATCCTGCGACTGCAAGGTGATGAAATCCCACCAGCCAGCATGAACAGCGGCTACAAATACCTGGGTATCGGCGATGGCATGGCTCACAGTCGACACCAGTTTCAACTTGCTGAAAAGTTGACCGCGATGCACAAGGAAATCTATCAATTGATCAAGTCAAACCTGGCTCCCGGTCAGATATTCAAGGCTATCAAAACGTACATCTACCCCCAACTTGAGTACGCTCTCCGCCATGTACGACCCCCAAAGACCCAACTCGAGGCATTCGACCGATCTCTGGTGAAGCGCATCAAACGACTGTTACATTTACCTCGATAGGCCACGAACAAGTTCATTTACGCGCCAACATCGAATGGAGGCTTGGGCTTCCTCCCTCTAGTTGATCTTCATACTGCTCTTCAGATTCGTGGCTTTCAGATGCTGCACTCAGCCGACGCGAGCATCCGCGAAATTGCTCGGACCCAAGTGATGCAGATCATTCGCAAACGATACCATCTCGACGAGGACCACTGGAAAACCCGAGAAGATGAGGCCATCACGGCCTTCCTAAATGCATCTCTCAGGTCGCCGCCTTATGCTGCAGAGCGCCGCAGCCACTCGGATATTGGGTCCCTCTGGATCGATGTGCAACGTCACCTTCGCACGTACGGACTTCGCTTCGACAGCACCCGATCGGCTCATGGTGACGACAAGGCTCTTCAATTTCGCGTTCCCCATCACGAGGACTGGCTTACCACCAAGACTATTTTGCGTCGAGTCAAACTACACATGAAGCTTGGCTATTTCGCTCAGTGGAAATCACTCCCAGATCAAGGTCGCACTGCACGTGCGCATGGTGGTGCTGGCAGTGCCTTCCTATCTCCGACCAGCCGCATCTCCGACACGGACTACCGCTTTGCCATCCGAGCTCGACTCAATTTGGTGGAAACTCGCTCCACATTGAAGCGTATGCGTATCCGCTCAAGTGACCGCTGCCGCCACCCTACTTGCAGAAACAGCGAGACACTCGCACACGTGATAGGCCACTGCACCGGTAATGAAGACCAATTCGAGGACGCCATGACCGCATTCTGACAGAAATCGGAAGCCACTAAGGAGACGAGCTTGCGATCAGGGTGCTGCTGCCAACAAAGAGATACTCATCGGTAAACCCGTGCCAAATTTGCAGGGCCGTCAACTGAAGCCCGATATCTAGATACTCAACCACACTACGAAGACCGCCACCATCGTGGACCTGGCGGTCACGCACGAGGATCAGAACGAGGACGACCCCGACAAGTCGACGCTCACGACCATCAAGAAGCAGAAAATTCACAAGTACAGCCAACTGAGCAACCACTTTCGGTGGATGGGATGGACGCTGCGCGTAGGAGCCGTGATATACGGTGCCTTGGGCTCCGTGCTCTCCAGCAACTTCGACACCTACACCAAGCTCCTGGGGACGACCAAACGCGACGCCACGAGACTGAACAAGAAGCTCTCGTGTGAAGCAATTCGCGGCAGCCGATGCATTTGGTACCTACATGCAGGGCAGCACCGCCAACGCGCGAGGCAATCTCGGCCTCCACAGCCACCGGCAAAATCACAGCGATACCACTAGTCACTTGTTGACCTACTCGGACAATACCCACGAAGGGCTAGTTCGACAAATCCAAGTTAGCCAATTTACTCACAGGAAGCGAAGCGACACAAACCCTGAATATTCCTCACGAGACGTTCATCGACTCAAAAGTGATAACTACTTGGTAATACACCCCACACACAGGATCATTTTTATAGTACCTTCTATTCTACTTTCAATTCAAAGTAGACTTTTTCAATAACTTTGATGATCGTATTCGACTTCATTCATTGACTCGGGATGTCGGTGGTTGCAGTGCTGGGTTCTCGTTTGGACTTGGCCTCCCCCATTGATGAACGTCCGCTGTCGCTATTCCAAGGCAGCATGAGTGAGTGGAGTGATATGAGAAGTTATTGAACCCTCAACACCTTTTTTCTTTTACAAACTACACCATTTCCTTTTTTTATCAAGTTGCAAGTTTTCCCAACCATCGTGCAAAGGGCTCGTTTTTGTTGTTAATAATTTTAGGCTGTGTGGCCACACATAACATTTAAATTCCAGGCTATACCTTGTGGCAAGTTGAAAGGAAAAGCCCTTTCCCATAGTTGCAAAAAGCGTCCGATCGTCATCCCAGCAAGTTGCAAAACTGTCATATGGCATGATGCCTACCGTAGCGCATGCGTGGTAGGTAGACCTTACAGGAGTCACAGATCGATGCATAACGAATCAAAAATGGCATGCAAGTGCTTGTTAGTGATGATATGGTGTCCAAATTTGCTTGGACCCCCCAAACTTATATTATCTATCATATATTGATCTCGGTGGTGGCCAGCAACCATGACCGTACTTATACAGGATCATTTCTATAGTACCTTTTATTCTACTTTCAATTCTAACCCTATCCCCGCACTCTGCTGTTCTCAGGCCGTCCTCCGCCAGCCATCGCACTCACGCGACGTGAGTGACGTGGGCGGAGATGAGTTCTTCGACGCTATTGAGTGCGTTCCGCATCGTTCGGTTCTTATCGGCGGCAAACGCCAGCGCCTCAACGATGCTGGCATCGACCCCGCCGCGAGAGAGCTCACCAACTTGTACGGAGTCCGCAACCACCCCCAGCGCCCAAGCCACCCGCGGCCAGCGCAGCCCCCGCCTCCGTTCTCTCCGTGTACGTCCACAACGCCCCGCACTTCTCGTGCACGTTGTGTACGTACACGTCGACGAGTTTCGCCTCGCTTACGCGCCACCGGGGCACCCGTCATCGTCGCACAGCGTTCCTCGACCGGTTCCTGGCGGGATGTGCGTTCGGCGAGCCGTTCGCAACAAGACTGGCGGCAGCCCGCCATTCTCCAGCGTGTACGTCTCAACGAGTAGCAAAACATCCGAAACGACTATCGCGCAGCGTATTGCTGACCGGCTTCAAGCACTGTCATCACCACCAGCACCCGTGAAGAGCTCCACTCTAGTGACTCCGGTCACTTCTAGCGATGCCTGGACGAACACCCCTGCCAGCGTGGACTATCCCGACAAGCCCGCTGCAGGCCCCGCCGGCTCCTCAAGATACAGCAGACGTCGAGATGACCACGGCCATGCCAGTCGTGCCGGCCAACAAGGCCACCAGATGGACCAAATGTTAATACCACTGTGGTACTGCAATTTGATGGTGCTTGCCGCCAAAATCCCGGTCCAGGAGGTGCCGGTGCTGCTCTCTTTAATCCCTCGGGCGTCGTGATCTGGACTTGCTCCCTAGCTGCGAGTAGACCAACAACACTGCAGAATACACGGCTTTACTGCAGGGTGTCCGTGCCGCCAACTTCCATGATGTTCGGCATCTACACATTGGAGGCGACAGCACATTGGTGATTCAGCGATTTTGACGCATTCTCGCCACTCGCAATAGCCGTCTCCGTCTCCTACGAACCGAAGTTAAATCGGCATTGCAGCGGCTGCAGCAATACTCGCAACATCACGTGGATAGACAAGCCAACCAGCACGCAGATCGACTCGCCAACCGGGCCCTCGACCTTCGCAAGACTGAAATACTAGGTGGTGCTCACGTCGACGCCAAGGAGTGCATCCAGCTGGACCACCAGACTGACAGCGGAACTGGTGAATCTCACTCGGCTCCCGTCCCTACTACTCCTGTTTTCACGAGCCCGCCGGATGTGACCATGGAGGGCAACACCCACGACCGCGGTGATGTCGACGATGGGGAGCTCTATTTGCCTATGCAAACAGGACCTGACATGGTGCCGCAACGACGTCCCCGTCTTCGACTGCGCCAGCTGGAAGACGACGAAGACGAAGAAGCTCGAGCAATTATGCAGCGCTTAGGTGCAGAACTCGCCGAGAAAATCACCAACTCGGAGAGCTGAAACGCAGCCAAAGGTTACATTACAGCGCTACGCCATATATCATTTACGGCAAGCTGCAACCTATCACCGATGCCAAAACACCGGCGCGCCCGAGATCTTCGTCTCAAGCTGGTAACTCTACTCAACGTGCCCGAGCGGCTCCTCGTCCGCAACACCAACGCCGTCGATCTCCGAGAAATTCATCCAGCGGAGGTTAGACGAGGCACTGGATGACTTGCGCACCACCGAGACTAACAGCTCCAGTACGGGGAAAACGGTCCGGAAGGCACGACGACGAGTAGGCCGTATCCAGCGTTCGACCAAGCAGCAACAACTCCGTCACCTCTTTTTCACAGCAGAGAAAGAATGCGTGGCGGAAATCGTGCAACGAGTTAGTGAGCCAGAGCAGTGCCAGGCTCGGCTTCCAGTGGTACAGGACTCGACGTTCTGTGCCCCAGTCGTGCTGACACCTGTCCAATTTCCGGCGACGTCTTATGACGTCACTTCGACGCCGTCAACACTCCTAGTAGGGAGTTTGACCCGCTGGCTCCGTCTAACCAGGCCTTTCGCGATGCACTTGACCGCCTCCCAGTTGGAACAGAGCGTCCAGAACTGCTGGCCGAAGGGCTGACAACTGACGAAATCGAGGATCAGCTTAATCGCGCCAAGCCTGGATCAAGTCCCGGCTTAGATGGAGTAGGTCACGACATTTACAAGCGCTTTGCTGCAGAATTGGTGCCCACACTATCTGCCGCATTCACCACTTGCTGGACTCACCACCGCGTACCCCAAAGCTGTAAAATTGGTTCGGTACGACTGATTTTCAAGAAGGATAGCCAGGACGACCCGAGCAATTGGCGCCCAATTTGTCTTCAGCAGGCGATTTACAAGCTGCATTCCGGCGCCATCTCCAAGCGATTTACTACGTGGATAGAAGCCAACAGCAACCATGCTTCAGCGCAGAAAGGCTTCCGCTCAGTTAATGGTTGCGGTGAACACAATTTCGTTGCCTCGACTTTTATTGGCCAAGCACGACGGAAACGTCGTGAACTGCGGGTGATCTGGTACGATCTCAAAAACGCTGTCGGAAGCGCGCTCCACGAGCTGCTGTGGTATGTCCTCGCTCGACTCGGCGTTCCTCCAGAGTCACCGACCGATGTCGGAGCATCTACACTGTTGCCGCATTCACCATTGCTAACTGTGCTGATGGGGCAACGGCACCAGTGGACGGACGTGCGTGTGGGTGTCTTTCAAGGTTGTCTCCCTAGTCCTCAACTTTTTGCAGCAGTGATCACGCCGCTACTTCTTGCATTGGAGCACCTACCGGACGCTGGCGTCAGGTTGTCTGGTGATGACAAGTTAGGTGCGTGCGCCTACGATGACTTGAAAGTCTTTAGCACCAGCACGGCCGGGATTGCAGGCCAGCACCACCTAGTCGGCGAGTTTATGCGCTGGACGGGACTGGAGGCTAATGCATCGAAGTGTCGGGGCTTGTGCGTGGAACGCAAATCTCGTAGCGCATTGGTGGTGGTGACATGGCTCTTACACTTGGCGGAATTCAAATTCCAACGCTGGCCAGAGACGAAACTTACAGGTATCTTGGCATTGGAGACGGATTTGACCACGCGAGGGGCCAACTCGGGCTCAGTCCGTCGATTACCCAGCTGAAACGAGACACCACGGCGCTGATTCAATCTGGTTTAGCCCCCTGGCAAGTTGTCAAGGCAGTCAAGACGTATCTGCATCCCCGAGTTAAATATGCGCTGCGGTACCTCCGCCCACACGACCAAGAACTCGAGGGCTACGATCGCCACCTCTCTCGCGGCCATCGCCACTTGCTTCGTCTCCCGCAGCAGTCAACCGCGGAATTCTTCTATGCCCCAGTCCAACGAGGTGGCCTCAGGCTGCTTCCGCTGACCGAACTACACGCGGCTCTCCAACTGACTTATGGGTGGCAGATTCTCCACTCTTCCAACCCCGCCATCCAGTGTATTGACCGTGTCCAGTTGGGGGACATGGCCGCACCTCGATTTCACCTCGATAAATACTACTAGAAAAACCGCACGGACGAAGTATTCAAGCTCTTCCTGGACTCCACGATTTGAAATTTGGTTCATGCTCCAAAACAAGGTACTATAGAGATGTTGCGACACTATGGACGGATATTCGGCGTCTCCTCACACGCTTCAGCTGCGCTTCGAGACGGCACCAGGTGATGCATCAACAGGAGCTGTGGAAGCACTACTTCAACTAAGAGTTCCCCGCCATGACGGCTGGCTAGACCACCGTACCGTATTGCGTCAGCTCAAGATGCACATGAAGTACCAGCACTGGCGCCAGTGGACAGGAATGACAGATCAAGGTCTAGTAGCCCGAGCAATTTGTGACGGAGGAAGCGCATATTCGACGCGCCCACGGGGCCTTTGGGAAGCGGACTATCGGTTTGCTGTTGCTGGACGTTTAAACCAACTCGACCCAAACAGTGTACCCCAGCGCATGACGCTCCGGACCCATGGAACCTACCGACAACTGGGGTGCTCGTGGAAGGAAACGCTTGCCCATGTATTAGGACATTGTCCGCTGTACTACAATCGCAACCACCATGAAAACTGTCGCTAAAAACGATCTTCCGGTGCTGCGATGAGCGGTGCGACCGAAGGTCGCGGTAATGCCTCGACGAGTACGCGCACAATGTGCACGCGAAGAGGTTCGCATCACGAGCGAAGAGACAGTGAACAGCTTTAGAAGCAGAGCTGCCCGAAATGCCGGCAACGGCAGCAGCCGATTGCGCGACAGAAGAGGTAAGCCCCGCACTAGCTGCAGTGGTAGGGTCGCATCCAGCGTAGTGGTCGGTGACAGCGCCTCGTGTCGGTGTCCCGTGGACGGGTCCTCCTCCAGCGCTACCGACGGGTCCGGCAACTAGTGCTTCGCGTACAGTGTCTCCAGGGTCAGCTCCAACTTGTGTACTTCTCTGTCCGGCGAATTTATACGAATTATTTTTTTTGTAGTCCACTCAAAATGTTACATGCTTTTCATTGGCTGAAATATTCTGCTCTAAATGGGTGGCGCTCGGGTTAACGGCACTGTTTTCATTTTTGTGCAGCCCACAAAAAAAGATGCCTCGAATGCCAGGCAAGCATGACATCACTCCGCAGAAACGCGTGGCCATTGGCCTGTTCCTCGCCGGCCTCAGCGAGAACGACCGGCTCCCTCGCGGCAGCAAGAAGCTCGCCGTGCAGACTTTCAAGGTCAGTCGAAGCTCCGTCGACAACATCTGGAGAATGCGACGGAATCCAGACGCAATGAGGGTAGCTCGGCGGCTGTACTCTCAGCGCGAGCGGCGTTTCACGGTCGACGAGCTGGGGCAAATCATCGCCGCCGTTCCTCTTTGCAAACGGCAGACCATCCGAGCTCTCGTCGAGGCCACCCAGATCCCACGACCTACGCTGCACGACTATCTGAAGAACAAGTCGTTTCGACGTGCAATATCCCGCGTCAAGCCGACGCTCACGCCCGACCACAAGAACAGGAGGCTGTCATTTGCGCTAAACCACGTCCAGCACACTATATTTGGTAAGAAATTTGTTTCGACTGTACTGTATGAATGAATGTAACTGCTCATATAATTTGGTATTTCGTGTTTTTGTTCTACATGTATGCATCAATATAGGTTTGACGCCATACAAGGCGTCAAATCGATACTATTTAGCGTCCAACGAAAACTTGCCACACCGCTAGGAAGAGGTACATATGTAAAGTAATGTTTTTAGCTGCAGTTGCACGCCCCCGGTATGACTTTCGTCGCAAACGGTACTTCGATGGAAAAATAGGTATTTGGTCAATCGTCGAGCAAACCTTGGTGCAACAAAGCTCGGTCAACCGGTCAACCGGCCGGTACACCGATTACCAAGAGTATAGCATGACTCGACGGGCGTACGTTGACATGCTCAAGAACAAGGTATTTCCAGCCATTCGCAGCCAATGGACAGGTAAGTTGAACTTCAACTTCAAGTGGGGTTACTAATTTTAATCTATGGTAACTGACTGTGACGTGTTATTGCATGCAGGACGAAAGAGTATTTCCATTCGTGTGCAGCAAGACAATGCCGGCCCCCATGTCGACGAAGACCACGGCGAGGTAGTTGCAGCTGGGGGAGAAGGCGGTTGGAATATTCAAATGGAATGCCAACCGCCTCGCTCCCCCGACTGCAACGTGCTTGACTTGGGATTTTCTAATGCCATACAGTCGCTACAGTACAAGAACTCGACCAATGATGTGGATAAGTTGATATCAGCAGTACATACGCCATACAGAGAGATAAAGCATACTACATTGGATAAATGCTTCCTGACTTTGCAAAAAGTCATGGAACTCATTATCGAACGCGAGGGTGGGAACGATTTCAAGCTTCCACGTGTTGGCAAAGTTGCTTACCGCAATGGAGCCGCAGCAACAGCAATCAGTCTCCCTGAGAAGACGTATCGTGCAGGAGTAAGCGCTTTAACACAGCACATTTTTGATCTGAAGTAAAACGCAGCCTAAAATGTAGCCTTAAGTTTTACCATCTCGTGACTAGAAAAACAAATGGAGGGGGTAGGTTGAAATTCATATCAGCCAGCGTAACAGCGAGTAAAACATCGTTTTTCAAACGGCAATTCCACAGTATGTAGGTGCGTTGTATAGACACAGAAAGTGGAGGGTAGGTGCACAAATCGCTGGCGATGCCGTAGTAATTTGTTGATATAATATCGCTATCGCAAAGCAGAGTTACGAAAAAAGGTTTTGACGCATTGAAAATCAGAAGATTCTTGCGCAGTTATTTACGCACTGAATGGAGTTAACGGGTAGCAAAAAATACGTGGAAATTTGCCTTGATCTGTTTTTTAGTTAAGCCGGTCTGTGCGACAACTACAAAAACTGACAAAATAATCGAGCTAGGGGCACTATTCGTATAAATTCGCCGGACAGAGAAGTAAGGGGTATGGGGTGGGTGGGGTTCGCATCTGTTAAGTTGGCTGCGCTCGCGTCGCGTTCCTCAGTGGTCGGCACTGTGTATCCCGACGACCACGTCATGGCGTCGTGCCACTCCGTGTCGTCGTCCTCCTCGTCCTCGTCCAGGCTGTGGGCAGCTGCTTCCCACTCGCAGCGAACACAGTCATTCGGATGAACGCCGTGCGCGCAAGGGTGCCAGCCATCCGCTCGTGCTCCTTGGTCTCCGTGAGGGTCTCGAGGGCTTAGCATCCAGGCTCTTGGTCTTGTACTTGGTCTCCGTCGTTGCCTTGGAAGTCGCCTTGGGAAAGAAAGTAGAATAGAAGGTACTATAGAAGTGATCCTGTATAAGTACGGTCGCGGTTGCTGGTCGCCACCGAGATCAATATACGATAGATAATATAAGTTTGGGGGATCCAAGCGAATTTGGACACCATATCATCATAAACAAGCAATTAGAGCATCTCCACCGGTTGTGTGTAAACGCAATTTACTCAGAAATATAGCGATAATTTTAGTTTTTTGCTACTGCACCGGTGTGCGTAAATTGCTCTAGATTTGCTGAAAATTTTACGCAGGTCACCGGTTTGAGTAAGTTTGGCCACGAAAGAGCCTTTGGGTAAACTGTTGAGCAAATCCAGCCGGGGTGATTTTGATCCAATGTATGTCGAACACTGGATCAAAATCAAACACTCCTCGTGTGCTTCTCTCGCAATATGCGAGGCTATTAGACAGTCTACCGCAAAAGTCGTAGTGATAGAGCAGCCAGAAAGATATAGCACCCCCCAATGGCTCTGTTTGAAGAGTAGCCAATCAGCAGTTAGGACCAAAGCGAACATAATATGGACGTTCATAGAATAGGGGGTCAACAAGAATTTTCAACACGGTGGACACCTACAAGAGAGCTTCTTCTAAAATAACTTCTGTGCTGCAACTAGCTCCAGCTTCGTTTCCAGCAACAGTAAGGACATCAACGTGGTTTGACGGGCCAAATGGTATGAACGGTCCCGCCTTCACAAAAGCTATCTTCACTGTGTTGGACGAAATGCATCGAAGCCCATCCATAGCAGTCTCAAAAATGGATCGCCTGCGGAATTGTGGCATCACCTTCTTCGGCCGGCCTCGAGATCGCGCGTTTAGGCGACGAATATGCTGTTTTAAGGGAGCCATAACCCCGACATCAAGAGGCTGAGCAACACCAGTACAACCTCCTGGTACATACAGAACCGCTGTACCCGTGCACGCTAAAGCTTAATGTAGACACACAGCGTGTCCTCAATCGGAGCAGGAGCACACCTTTGGCCGCTACCGCTGAGCGTGAGACGAGAGTCTCGAGAAGGGGCAGGATGAAGGCCTTGTGTGACTCTCCACGCGCTCTTGTCGCGATCCAGTCGTCGACAGTGGTGACGTTGATGAGGAGAGTGTACAGAGTAGGAATGCGCTGGCGTGTCATCTTCGGCTTGGGGTTGCTGGGAGGGGGGCTTGTGAGCTGCGGCAAATTGTATTGTGCGGCCTGGGTGTTTTTCTATTTTTGATGCTGGCTGATTTGTCGAGATTTGTCGGGATTTTACGGTCAGATATTTCTTTTCTTACATGCAATTCCTTGTGACTTTATCCAGTTCCTAAAAAAAAGGAAATGGTGTAGTTTGTAAAAGAAAAAAGGTGTTGAGGGTTCAATAACTTCTCATATCACTCCACTCACTCATGCTGCCTTGGAATAGCGACAGCGGACGTTCATCAATGGGGGAGGCCAAGTCCAAACGAGAACCCAGCACTGCAACCACCGACATCCCGAGTCAATGAATGAAGTCGAATACGATCATCAAAGTTATTGAAAAAGTCTACTTTGAATTGAAAGTAGAATAGAAGGTACTATAAAAATGATCCTGTGTGTGGGGTGTATTACCAAGTAGTTATCACTTTTGAGTCGATGAACGTCTCGTGAGGAATATTCAGGGTTTGTGTCGCTTCGCTTCCTGTGAGTAAATTGGCTAACTTGGATTTGTCGAACTAGCCCTTCGTGGGTATTGTCCGAGTAGGTCAACAAGTGACTAGTGGTATCGCTGTGATTTTGCCGGTGGCTGTGGAGGCCGAGATTGCCTCGCGCGTTGGCGGTGCTGCCCTGCATGTAGGTACCAAATGCATCGGCTGCCGCGAATTGCTTCACACGAGAGCTTCTTGTTCAGTCTCGTGGCGTCGCGTTTGGTCGTCCCCAGGAGCTTGGTGTAGGTGTCGAAGTTGCTGGAGAGCACGGAGCCCAAGGCACCGTATATCACGGCTCCTACGCGCAGCGTCCATCCCATCCACCGAAAGTGGTTGCTCAGTTGGCTGTACTTGTGAATTCTCTGCTTCTTGATGGTCGTGAGCGTCGACTTGTCGGGGTCGTCCTCGTTCTGATCCTCGTGCGTGACCGCCAGGTCCACGATGGTGGCGGTCTTCGTAGTGTGGTTGAGTATCTAGATATCGGGCTTCAGTTGACGGCCCTGCAAATTTGGCACGGGTTTACCGATGAGTATCTCTTTGTTGGCAGCAGCACCCTGATCGCAAGCTCGTCTCCTTAGTGGCTTCCGATTTCTGTCAGAATGCGGTCATGGCGTCCTCGAATTGGTCTTCATTACCGGTGCAGTGGCCTATCACGTGTGCGAGTGTCTCGCTGTTTCTGCAAGTAGGGTGGCGGCAGCGGTCACTTGAGCGGATACGCATACGCTTCAATGTGGAGCGAGTTTCCACCAAATTGAGTCGAGCTCGGATGGCAAAGCGGTAGTCCGTGTCGGAGATGCGGCTGGTCGGAGATAGGAAGGCACTACCAGCACCACCATGCGCACGTGCAGTGCGACCTTGATCTGGGAGTGATTTCCACTGAGCGAAATAGCCAAGCTTCATGTGTAGTTTGACTCGACGCAAAATAGTCTTGGTGGTAAGCCAGTCCTCGTGATGGGGAACGCGAAATTGAAGAGCCTTGTCGTCACCATGAGCCGATCGGGTGCTGTCGAAGCGAAGTCCGTACGTGCGAAGGTGACGTTGCACATCGATCCAGAGGGACCCAATATCCGAGTGGCTGCGGCGCTCTGCAGCATAAGGCGGCGACCTGAGAGATGCATTTAGGAAGGCCGTGATGGCCTCATCTTCTCGGGTTTTCCAGTGGTCCTCGTCGAGATGGTATCGTTTGCGAATGATCTGCATCACTTGGGTCCGAGCAATTTCGCGGATGCTCGCGTCGGCTGAGTGCAGCATCTGAAAGCCACGAATCTGAAGAGCAGTATGAAGATCAACTAGAGGGAGGAAGCCCAAGCCTCCATTCGATGTTGGCGCGTAAATGAACTTGTTCGTGGCCTATCGAGGTAAATGTAACAGTCGTTTGATGCGCTTCACCAGAGATCGGTCGAATGCCTCGAGTTGGGTCTTTGGGGGTCGTACATGGCGGAGAGCGTACTCAAGTTGGGGGTAGATGTACGTTTTGATAGCCTTGAATATCTGACCGGGAGCCAGGTTTGACTTGATCAATTGATAGATTTCCTTGTGCATCGCGGTCAACTTTTCAGCAAGTTGAAACTGGTGTCGACTGTGAGCCATGCCATCGCCGATACCCAGGTATTTGTAGCCGCTGTTCATGCTGGCTGGTGGGATTTCATCACCTTGCAGTCGCAGGATCACCGGGCGGTAGTTCACGCCAAGTAGTTGTAGTGGGGCGGGTTGGTACAGCTCGCACTTCGAGGGGTTAGCACGTAAGGTAGACCAGCGCAAGAACTTATCCACGATGGCGTGGAGGCGGCGTATTCCGTCTGCTCTCATGCTAAACGCCTTCAGATCGTCCGCATACGCCGTGCATGTCATGGTCGAGTCTTTGCCCAAAGGCACGCCAGCTTCCTTGGCGTCCTGCAAAGCCACTAGCAACGGCGAGATTGCTGCGAGAAACAGGTAGGGACTGATGGGGCAACCTTGGTAAACTCCTTGCAACTGCTGAATCGGGTCCGTGGAGTCAGCGTCTGCGGGGTTCGTGATGACGTAGTGGCTGTCGGTGTAAATGTCCTGGAGTACTCGTAGAAATGTCGAAGGCGCTTTCATGCCCGCCAGTACTCGCCACAGCAGGTCTTGGGGGATGGATCCAAATGCATTTGCCAGGTCATACCACACGATGTAGAGCTGCTTGCCGAGGCGTCGAGCTTGGTCCAAGAGGGAAGTGGCAACAAAGTTATGCTCGTGACATCCATTCATCATCCGGAACCCCTTTTGACATGCAGGTAGCCGGTCGTTCTGTTCGAACCACAGTGCAAAGCGTTTTGTAAGTATGCCTGCGTACAACTTGTAGGGCGCCGGCTGTAGGCACAAGGGACGCCAATTCTCAGGGCGGTGACGGTCACCACGCTTGTGAATCAGTCGTACCGCACCAACTTTCCACAGTGCGGGGATCTTGCCATGCTTCCAGCAGAATCCAAATGCTTCATGCAAAAGTGGCAATATCTCAAAGCTGAACGTCTTGTAGATAGCATATCCAACCCCGTCCAAGCCAGGGCTGGAGGCTGCGTCCACATGCTGAAGAATGTCTTCGATCTCGTCTGTACTGATTGGCTCTGTCATGGTGTCCCGTGCCTTGGTCGCCGATGGATAGTTCTCGATGATATCGCGAAATTGGGTGCCCGCCGCGTCGTAGTAGTCGTAGTCGCACCGCGGGGCCGTCGACCCGGTGAAACACTCATGCAGCTCGGCTGCCGCGATCGGGCATCGGTTTGGGTCACCGGCGTCTTGTGGGCCGCCAGCAGGGGCTGGCGCTCGAACTGGTTGAAGGAGGTCTTCGACACACCGTCGCTCGAGCTGTTGAAAGCGCCGTCGCACTCCTGTGCGAGCTTTTGCTCGGCGAATGCGGCCGAGTCGCCGACGCGTGCGGCGGAGCTCCTTGGGGTCTGCGCCAGCTTAGCGTTTCAGTTCCGCTATGGTGTTCTCTACATCGGCAATTTTCTCGCGTAGTTCTCGATCACGTCCGCGGCGCCACGCTGTCGTCGTCATTGTAGTCGCAGGAGTTGACTCCGCTGTTGTTGGTTCCATTTCTGGTTCAGTCGTCCTCGCTGTTGTCCGCAGTTTCTCGCTTGAATTCGTCGCTCGCGCTGCTGTTGTCGTTGGGCCATGTGTGGGCACTAAGAAGGGCACCAGCACGGCTCGCATGCGGTATGGTATAGCTGTCAGGTATCGTTCTCCGGTCGTCCAGTCAGGGGCTTCTCGAATCAGCGTGACGAGGTCCACTTCGTCTCGTAGGCGACGGAGGTGAGGTGCATGCGCGGCAAACTCACCTGTAAGTTGCTTGGTCACTAGTTTACTGTCGCCTTCAATTCGGAGACGCCGTGCACCGTGAGAAAGTGCTGCTCGTACTCCTACTAACGGACTCGCCCGAATAAAAGCTCCCTCCCGAATAAAACCCTCTTTTGTCCTATCGTGCTGCTCTAAAAAATTGAATCCCCTCCCGAATACAACGACGCAGATCGCAGTCCAGTCATACTTGTCAGTCTTGCCGCTGCGCGTCAGTGGCGTCTTCATTATCGGAAATGAGTCGGCAGCGGTAAGCGGTGAGCATTGGACGAAAGCAGGAGGTGATCCAGTGGATCGAGATGGTGGGGGAAGGCGTCCCCACCCGAGCCTTTGCGCACTTTTGGTCTCTGGGGTGGAGTGTGGATGGTGGCGCAGTGCACTGTTGGTGGCGACTGCGCGAGAAGATTCGCGCTGCTGCGCCACACCAGGCTCGTGTAGCTGGTGGGGGCCGCAACTACCGTCCATCGACTTAGAGCAGACCGTTCTCATGGATGAGACGGCTGTCTATTTCGAGGACTCTCGACAGACCACGCTGGACTTTGTCGGTGCTCGGCACGTCGTGGTTCGCTCTACAAGGTTCTCCTCTATGTGAATTACGGTTGTGCTCGCTGTCAGCGCAACTGGAATAAAGCTTCCTCCGCTTTTGGTGTGGAAAGGTAAATCCACACCCACTTTTGAGAAGAAACCGGGTCCTCTTTACGTGGCTCAACAGCCTCGTGCATGCGTGGATAGCGAGCTGCTCAAGAAGTGGATTGATATTGCTTTTCCTCTCGTGGCGCAAGGCGAAGGCAAGTGTCTGGTGTGGGACAGTATGAGAGCCCATATTTCGAAGTTGGTCAAAGCGAAGTGCGCCTCCAGGAAGATCGCTACGTGTGTTGTGCCTGGTGGCCTGACGCCCTACTTACAGGCTGGGGATATTGGCATCTACAAGAGCTTCAAGGACTTGCTCTATGTGGAGATCAACGCCTGGAAGAAGTCAGACCAAGTGGAGTATACCCGCTTTGGTAACCCCCGGATGCCAAGCGTCGACACTGTGTGTGGGTGGGTTCTCCGCGCTTGGCATGACACTGAAGAATCGAGTGTGATGCGCAGCATTGAAGCGGCAGGCTTTGCACGTGATCCGAGCGACTGGCTCATCTCCAAGCACGACGTCTACGGCGCCAGATTCCGCGACAAGTGGGCGGAGGAATCGAAGGACGACGAGAATGCAGACCTGCTGAATCTTTCGGCCCTGGATGACGCCCTGGACGACATCAACCTGGTAGATGAATAACTTTCCTCTAATAGAGTCCCTTCCCAAATATAAGCCGGTCCACCATTTCGAGTCTGCACTATAAAATAAAGGCCGAACTGTAATAGGGCGCGTCCGTTAATAACCCTTCATACTCTGCAACGTTGTTTGTGGCACCTTCCTCCGCAAGGAAGAGGGCACATTTCCACGTCACGCTGTTTGTCGGGCTGGTAAGCAGGGCTCCCGATCCTGCACGATTTCCTCGTTCGCGTGACCGTTTCGAAGCTCCGTCGTACTGCAGCAGCCAAGGTGAATCTGTACGTGGTGGCGGAGTTGTATGCTGGCTTGGGGCCGTCGGCGGTGGCGGTGCAGTATCAGTTGCTTGGACAAGTCGCCGTACCTCGCTGTCCACCTCCATTGATTCTGGAGCAAGTTGCTGGGCGTCGCTAGAAGGTGCTGTCGGCAGGGTACTCGGGCGAAATGCCTGCTCTGGAGAAGATGGCGCGCGGGCAGGAGTGTCATCACTTGGACTGGGTAGCATGAGGGTGTCGTCCTCTTATAGGTCGGTGGCAGGAGAAAGTCGTCGGCGTTTGCTCGTAGTGGCAACGGGCTGGCAGTGTAGAGTGGCTCCTACGCAGGGCGGCAGCCCCTCAGCAACAGCCGATGCTGGGAGAGGTGCCTGGCGCGAAGGCAAGGACTCCCGCACCGGGTTCACAGTGATGGTGGGGTTGGGGCCCCCGGAAGATGTGCAACGTGACGTTGTCTCCATCTCCGGGGGCAACCCCGCCAGCAGACTTAGAGTAGTGTTGTTTAGTCTGCATTGGTTAGCGTGCTTAAGTGCCGCAGCACGCGACGGGAAGACTGTACTACAATCGCAACCACCGTGAAAACTGTCGTTAAAGACGGTCTTCCGGTGCTGCGATGAGCGGTGCGACCGAAGGTCGCGGTAATGCCTCGACGAGTACGCGCACAATGTGCACGCGAAGAAGTTCGCATCACGAGCGAAGAGACAGGGAGCAGCTTTAGAAGCATGGCTGCTCGAAATGCCGGCAACGGCAGCAGCCGATTGCGCGACAGAAGAGGTAAGCCCCGCACTAGTTGCAGTGGTAGGGTCGCATCCAGCGTAGTGGTCGGTGGCAGCGCCTCGTGTCGGTGTCCCGTGGACGGGTCCTCCTCCAGCGCTACCGACGGGTCCGGCAACTAGTGCTTCGCGTACAGTGTCTCCAGGGTCAGCTCCAACGTGTGTATGGGGTATGGGGTGGGTGGGGCTCGCGTCTGTTGAGTTGGCTGCGCTCGCGTCTGGTTCCTCGGTGGTCGGCACTGTGTATCCCGACGACCACGTCATGGCGTCGTGCCACTCCGTGTCGTCGTCCTCCTCGTCCTCGTCCAGGCTGTGGGCAGCTGCTTCCCACTCGCAGCGAACACAGTCATTCGGATGAACGCCGTGCGCGCAAGGGTGCCAGCCACCCGCTCGTGCTCCTTGGTCTCCGTAAGGGTCTCGAGGGCTTGGCATCCAGGATCTTGGTCTTGTACTTGGTCTCCGTCGCCGCCTGGGAAAGAAAGTAGAATAGAGGGTACTATAGAAATGATATTGTGTAAGTACGGTCGTTTTCTTTGGTTATTTCACTTTCCCTGTGCTACCGGTGCAGCAATGTCCTGGCTTTCGCACGATTGTGTTGTTGTTGCCTCTAAAATTGTGTTTTTGCTTTTACATTTACGCACTACCGGTGGAGATGCTCTTACATGCCATTTTTGATTCGTTCTGCATCGATCTGTGACTCCAGTAAGGTCTGCCTACCACGCATGCGCTACGGTAGGCATCATGCCATATGACAGTTTTGCAACTTGCTGGGATGACGATCGGACGCTTTTTGCAACTATGGGAAAGGGCTTTTCCTTTCAACTTGCCACAAGGTGTAGCCTGGAATTTAAATGTTATGTGTGGCCACACAGCCTAAAATTATTAACAACAAAAACGAGCCCTTTGCACGATGGTTGGGAAAACTTGCAACTTGATAAAAAAAAGGAAATGGTGTAGTTTGTAAAAGAAAAAAGTGTTGAGGGTTCAATAACTTCTCATATCACTCCACTCACTCACGCTGCCTTGGAATAGCGACAGCGGACGTTCATCAATGGGGGAGGCCAAGTCCAAACGAGAACCCAGCACTGCAACCACCGACATCCCGAGTCAATGAATGAAGTCGAATACGATCATCAAAGTTATTGAAAAAGTCTACTTTGAATTGAAAGTAGAATAGAAGGTACTATAGAAATGATCCTGTGTAAGTACGGTCTTGCTCTTTTACAATGCAGGAAAATTTCTGTAAATATACTCTTTTCTAACCGCATGAGCAACTGTCGTTGCTTAACATCATTCCATTGGTTAAACCACTTCAACTTCCATATTAATCAAATCACGACATTACTGTAGTGAATTCCAAGCTACGAAGCGCATTTACTGCATACCTTCCTACTTCCTCCGCGACAGCCACCGCGTATTGAACTCGTCCTAAATCTCCTGCATCGTCTTGCCTGACGTGTCCGGCACGACCATGTACACAAACAGGAAGGATAACGCAACAGTACACATGAAACGTGTGAAACTGTAGTTGACCAAGGGTACGGATAGCTCAGACCCACCGCGAGGTTGCACAGCCAGCTGTAACCCACACAGACAGAGTTGCCCATGGCTCGTACGTCGTCCGGGAACAAGTCGGCCATGACCACCCACGCCAACAACCCAACGCTCGAGCCGAAAGTGGCCACGTAGCACGCAGTGAACACAATGGCTAGGGCCGGCAAACTAGCCACGAGCGATATAGTAATGCCAATCGCACTGAAGAACATACCCACCAGGCCGTACAGGATGAGTCTGCGGTTACCAACGTGAGCCGCTAACATGCCGCAGAACATGGTGGCAGCACGTTAACGAAATTCACCGCCACGATCCCGATGCGGTCATCCGAGATACCGGCCTGCTCGAAAAGGCTGGATGAGTAGAAGAAGACTGCATCGATACCCATAAGCTGCTGCGCTCCAGCCACCCCGATGGCGGTCAGTAGCTGCCGAATAAGTACGGGCGAGAATAGCTTCGCAATGGTGCACGGCTTAGGAGTGTCAGGATATGCCAACCCGGCCTCAATCTGCGGTGGCAGTGCGTATTCGCTGCCCGAAGCGACTCGCGGAGCAGGGTGGTCTTGCTTGATCCACGTCTTCGCAAGGTACACATTCTCTTCTCCAAACAGCCGCGCCAACTCCCGTTCCGCAAGTTGTTGCTTCCCCATCATGAGTAGCCAAGCGGGGCTTCCCACCATGACGAAAGGTGCTAGGGCCAAAAAGAGCATCGCCAACACGACAGGGAACCCCCACCATGACGAAAGGTGCTAGAGCCAAAAAGAGCACCGCCAACACGACAGGGAACCCCGCAATGTATCGCCAGCCACTACTCGTGTTAGCAAAGAAGAAGAAGATAGCAACCAGAAGGTTACCGACAGTGATGGCGATCTGAAAACCGACGCCCAGACTGTTGCGGAGGTTCGGCGGCGAGATCTCACTGATGAACCCCGGGATGACCGCCGTTGCACCGCCCGAAGCGATACCGGAAATGACACGCCCACCGATGAACACCCAAATGTTGGAGGCGCTGGACTGAACGACAGCGCCTGCAATCATGAAAAGACAGTTGAACATCATGATCCGTTTGCGGCCGAACGTGTTGGAGAAGCTCCCACACGCGAGGGCGCCAATCAGCCCCCCGACGATCCAGGCAATGACGGAGAGCGTCCACTGGGCTTTCGTGTGTCCAGGAAACATCAGACAGGTGCCGGGGGCGACGGGCATTCATCTTCGTCGTTGAACGTCGTTAGGTTTAGTTGCGTGGTGGACCACCCGTATTGCAATGGTTGCAGCAGAGACTCGCGTAGAGCACCCAGCGCGGACGAATTGGTGCACGTACGTCTGGGGCCGGTGGCGTAGTGGTCGTGACCTTCGGCGTCGGCACCACCCGAACGTAGTCTCTGGTACTGCTAGGCGATGGTGAAGCCATTTCCATTGTTGATGTTGTTGCTGCTGCTGATGCCACTCGAGGATCGACTTGCTGCCCACTTAGCGAATTGAATTCTGACCGAGATGGTTCGAGACCTTCGTGGGCTTAAACGAGTCCCTGGAAGCAACTAAAGCTGCTCATTTCTTTGAGTTGGAACGCCCTCCGCTCTCTAATTGTATGGGTTAAGCTCCACGCTTCGCGACAAGAAACAACCAAATCGTGACCAGGTCGCGGTGGTCATGTCGAAATCGTGATGCTTCTAGCCGAAGCAGTTGCCACTGCCACTTACGAGCGCTTCTTCTGTTGGTATGCGCTGTTGTCGCAACAGCGGAATTGATTATTAGAGTCGAGAATCGTGATGCGGTGGGAACTCCAACCCCACTTGGATGGAGCGCAAGTGCCTTTGCTTACGACCGAAAGTTGACCGCAAGCACAAGGCGCTAAAGAAAGAGGGATGGACATGAAAACACGTACGTAGGGGCAACTTCAACGCGTTAACTTTTGCGAGCTGCAGCTGAAAGATAATGGTGCCCGTCAGATCGGCCGGGGGCACGAAATGGACGTCGCACGACCAGCGCTTGCCTGCTGTGGCTTGTTCGTTCAAGGCAGCTCGGGGTGAGGGGGTTAAGAGCTTGGAGTTATCGCTGGTGTTTGTACTCTGCATTAGGACTTGATGCACTGCAATAGGCCCTCTATACTGGAGTCGATAGTAACTATCGGTTTACTTGTAGCTAGTCGGCACACAAATATGACAACTTTGACTTTCATTTGGTCAAATATGAACTGCTCTGTGTTTGTAGCTCAGGTGAAAGGTTTTCTAACGTGTTGTGAAATGGCATCAGCACCTACAAAATTCTGTCAATTGAGCACCAAACCTGACAGGCATGAAGAGTACGGTTGGTCTTGCTTCGACCAAATTGACAACATTTCATCATGCAATGAGTCACTCACTTCCGCCTGGTAAACTCAACTCAACAAATCCGATGCACCAGAATTGGAAACACTGCAGTCTTCTTGAGTCCTGAGTCATGAAGAACCAAGAATGAGCTGAAAGTCTCTCTTTGAAAGCGTCGTAATCAAGTTTGTTAAACTTGTGTGCCACTTCACACGTGGAGCCAGCTCCGTTACTCATTTATCCGGCGGTTATCCGGCCCCATACATTCCCCCAGTCAAGTCCAATCTGGTCGGAGCTCCTCACTCTTCCATTAGCAGTTCAAAGCGTCACTAGAGTTCCGTATGCAGCTTCCGTCGCTGGTGTTGGCGCTGGCGGCGCTGCTGGCGTCGCCCTCCCACGTTTCAGGCGCAGCAATTGACCCCAAGGACAAAGGCGAGCCGCTCTTCCCGGACGGCCACCCCAACATCACGTACCTGACGGACAAGAACTGGGATGAGCACATGGCCAAGACGGACAAACCGTGGATCGTGGACTTCTACCACCCGTTGTACGTTAAAGAGCAGACGCAGCGCTTCTTGACCGACCTTTCACCGCTGAAATGCACGCAGAATTGACCGAGTTATGACTGTTTCTTTGTATGCACTGCAGCTGTCCTCACTGTAAACACTTCGCCCCCGCGTACTTTGAGCTTGCCGCGTATTACAAGGAGAAGGGCAACATTTACGTGGGTGCACTGAGCTGCATGGACCACGTCAAGTGTCGACGCGTGGGCATCACGGGCTTCCCGACGCTCATGACGCTCAACTTTGACAAGAAGAACCCCAAGGCCGAGAACAAACGCATCATCGGCACCCACACGGTGCAGGAAGTCAAGGATTATGTGAATGGGGTCTTTGCTGAGGCGGCGTTCAATGAGACTGGAACATGGCCGCCGGGATACTCGCCACCGGGCAGTGAGAAGGCGACCGTGAAACCTGCGGAGAAAAAGGAGGAGGCCAAGAAGGAAGACACGAAGGAGAAGGACGCGCCCAAGGTCACGAAGACGCCCAAGCCGGCGATTTGGGAAGAGTCGACGCTCCCGATGAACCAGACGACGCGGATTCAGGACGCGGCTTCGGCGTTCGTGTTTGGACTCAAGCAAGGTGCGTTTATGGCTAGCGACGTCATGGACGATGAGGAGTTTGATGCTCTCAAGGGGTGGCTCAAGATGGTTTCCGAGACCTTCCCCGGTGCGATCAACCGGAAGATCATCAAGCCGTTGTATGAAAAGGTGAAGGACAAGGAACTGCTGGACTTTGACACGTGGGACGCCATCCTCAAGGAGTGGCAGGAGGGGTCTGTTGCTGCGTTCCAGGCGGAGGAGGCGCGGTATGACTTTACGGGGATCAAGGTCCCCGAGTGGCAGCGGATGAACGACTTGTTCCTTGGCCAGGGAGCGACCTACCGTGCGTGCGCGCTGTACACGTGCGGCCAGTGGAATATGTTCCACATGTTGACTCTGAACCCGACCGAGACTGGCGCTCGAAGTGGTGAGCTCATGGTGTCTGTGGTGGCATCGATTCGTCGCTTCATGAAGCACTTTTTCGGTTGTGTGAACTGCCGTGACCACTTCTTGAAGGAGAACACTGTTGAAACTGTGAAGAAGATCAAGGACGCGGAGGACAAACCACTGGCGCTGCGTCGTTGGCTGTGGGAGCAGCACAACTCTGTCAACAAGCGTCTTCACCACCCCATTTGGCCCAAGCCCGAGATGTGTCCGACTTGTGGCAACGAGGATGCGTGGGAACTGGTCGAAGTTGACAAGTGGCTCGGTAACACTTATGGTTACCGCGACGTGGTGGTTCCTCTATTGAAGCCAGCAGTGACTGCCCCGATGACCACCGCCGCCTCGGCGCTGCGTCGTGAAGATAGGAAGGAGACGACGGACCCCACTCAACAAGCAACGACTGAGGCCAAGGTTGTCGAGGAGGCCACGGAGAATGCTACCAAGGACGCGTCGAAGGCGAGAGGGCCAACGGCAGTAGAGCCCAAGGGTGGCGATGAGTACCGTCCGAAGGATGCGGAGCTGGGCATCAAGAACGCAGCCAACACCAAGGAGCTCGTCGCTGACACAAAGGCCGAACCGAAGGATGGTCTTCAGGGAGTCACCGCACCTCCCGTGACGCTCTTCGCGTGGTACATTCTTCCGGTGGCAGCCGTGGGCGCCTATCTATTCTTCGTACGTTCCCGCTCGAAGCAGAAGGCGTATCGCCAGGTTCCGCGCAAGTGAGTTGATTTAGAGGAGTGAGTTGCACTCGAAAATGTACGTTTGACTGGAACTCCTGAAGCATTTACTCCAAGCTTGTAGGACTTGTGCGCATTAAAACACATCCAATACGCGCAGGAGAGTAGCGCTTTGTACGATTGTTTTTGCCTATATTTCGTTGCTGCCCGAGCGCTAAAGCTTAACACGACAGCTTCGAGCATGAACCTTTTTCTATAAAATGTCCTATAAGGGTCTACCTACACCACTTAGGCTGATGTGACAAGGCGTTCACTGTCCGTGATCTCAACGCCAAAGTTGTGCGGGTCAAAGCTCGCCTCGGTCGTCGTCAGCAGCCGCACCGATCCGACCTTGAGGTCACGCGCGACCTGCATGGCCATGCCGAAGATACTTTGACGAGCCATGAGTTCCCCGCTAATCTGCAGCAGTTGAGCCGACCCGTGCACGTAGATCAGAACTCCGTAGCCATGGCGACCGACGTGCTGCTGGGCCCACTGCGCCTGCAGACTGGCCTCGAATCCGTCCTCCACAAGGAACACAGGCACGTCCGTCTTTCCATCCACATCTCCAAACACCAGAGCATGGTACGTCTGCTCCTCCTGCACCAGAGACGTGTACTCGACACTGGCAAAGTGTCCAAAGGGCGTGACTACCTTGGTCTCCTCCTGGGTCCGCTGCACGAGCGTCTCGGTCCGAGAACGATACCGAATCAAGTCGGAGATGGTAATGAGCGGCACCTCGTGCTTCTTGGCGAACTCCTGCAGCTGCGGACGACGCAACATGCGTCCGTTGTCGTCATTCATCTCGCAGATGTAGCCCACCGGCTTGACACCCGCAAGACGTGCGAGGTCCGTAGCAGCCTCCGTGTGCCCAGCACGCACCATGACGCCGCCGTCTTGAGCCAGCAATGGGAAGATGTGACCAGGTCGATTGAAAGCTGCAGGACCCACTTGAGGATCCGCTAATGCACGAATGGTACGTGCTCGATCGGCAGCTGAGACGCCCGTCGAGTTGCCCTCTTTCAAGTCCACGGTGACTGTGAACTTGCATTTGTGCACCTCAGTATTGTTCTCCACCATCAGAGGCAATTGCAACTCGTCGATACGGGAGCGTAAGGCAGGGACGCACACGATGCCCGTCGAGTGACGCAGCATGAAGGCCACGCGCTCCTCCGTGGCGAACTCGGCGGCGGCGATCAGATCTCCCTCGTTCTCGCGGTCTTCGTTGTCCATGACGACCACAAAACCTCCTTGACGGACGGTCTCGAGCGCGTCTTCGATGGACGACGTGCCCACGTTGTTGGCGGTGGTTCCAGTGGCCATGGTGAGTGGGTCTTGAGCTGGAAGAGGGCGATGTAGCAATGAGGTCGGGAGACTGACGTTGCAACTCATAATCTGCAGAGTGGTGGAAGAGATTGTGGGACGGTAAACGATAAGCTCTATGAAGGGTTTATGATGTTGATGGTGGGGTGAGAGGTGGGGTTGACTGATTTATGGTATGCGTTAGAGTGGGGGTATGAGGATGAAGAGGCTGATGGCGATTGGCTGGGGATTAGCCAATCAGAGCGAGCGAGTGACGTGGCCGTTGACGCAAACAGCAACGTGGAGGTCAAGGTGTCCCGTGCTACTCACGAATGAGCAGATGATGACCAGCGTGCCCTCATCAACGCGTGCTGGAAGCGTGTAACAGGATCTTGCGCTTTGGATCCATAATCGCGATTGCCAAAATGGTGGTGACATCTCGGGAGCAAATATGTACGGGTATGAGCCGATCTATCAGACCTGAAGTCTATCTATCCTCTGCACTTACGCCGACGTTGCATGACGCTCACTACCGACGATCTCAACACCAAAACCATTGGGGTCGAAGCTGGAGTCGGTTGTAGACAGCAGACGCACGGAACCAACGTTCAGGTCGCGTACAATTTGCATGGCCACGCCGAAGATACTCTGGCGCGCCATCAACTCACCGCTGATCTGCAAGAGCTGCGCCGAGCCATGCACGTAGATCAACACGCCATTGCCACGACGAGCTACGTGCTTCTGTGCCCACTGCGCTTGCAATCCGTTCTCGAATCCGTCCTCCACCAGGAACACAGGCACGTTCTTCTGACCGCTCACATCGCCAAACACAAGCGCATGGTACGTCTGCTCCTCCTGCACAAGCGACTTGTACTCCACTGACACAAACTCGCCCATAGGAGTGGAGACCTTGGCCGTCTTGGCTTGCGTACGCTGGATAAGCGTTTCGATGCGTGAGCGGTAGCGAATAAGGTCCGAGATCGTGACAAGCGGCAGGTTGTGCTTCTGGGCGAACTCTTGCAACTGCGGGCGACGCAGCATACGGCCGTCGTGTCCCATCATCTCACACAAGTAACCCACGGGTTTAACACCCGCAAGTCTAGCGAGGTCGATCGCCGCCTCGGTGTGTCCTGCACGCACCATGACGCCACCTTCTTGAGCCAGAAGCGGGAAAATGTGACCAGGTCGGTTGAAAGCTGCCGGACCCACTTTCGAATCGGCCAGTGCACGGATCGTACGCGCTCGATCTCCAGCCGAGACGCCCGTCGAGTTGCCCTCCTTCAGGTCCACAGTGATGGCAAATTTGCACTTGTGTGCTTCGGTATTGTTCTCGACCATGAGAGGGAGCTGAAGCTCCTCAAGACGAGGAGGCAGAGCTGGTACACAGACGATGCCCGTGGTGTGACGCAGCATGAAAGCCACTCGTTCCTCAGTGGCGAACTCCGCGGCGGCAATTAAATCTCCTTCATTCTCGCGGTCTTCATTGTCCATGGCAACCACAAAACCTCCTTGACGGACGGTCTCGAGCGCTTCTTCGATTGGGGTGGTGCCCATGTTGTTGGTCGTGGCCTTGACGCCGTTCGAAGTGGTTCCAGTTGCCATGACACACAAATTCAAGCTTGAAAGGTGACTGAAGTTTTAAAAATTTCCAGATCAATAGCCTGCAATGGACCAAAGTCTGAGGCTGGGAACCGAGTGCGAGGGATGTCGCGATTGCTGCAATGGCGTGGTGGGTGGAGCAAGCTCCGAGTCTGACGTTGCAAGCTCTTGCATCCGTAATCGGATCCGCGTCGCAAAGAGGTGCGAGGCGACGCTGCGATTGGTGAAAACTCCCAACCAATCAACGACCACATATGTCCACCATATCAAATTAGTGTACAGCTTGTGTAGTGTCGTCATCAAAACCTCGACACCAAACAATCATGGCGAGAGGGCTGCGCATCGGCTCCAAGGCGGACGTGCTCAAGAACCTGCGCTCCCTGCTGCGCGTGGCTCGCGAGCGCGGCTCGCAGGAGTCCATTGGGGACTGCAAGTTCTCGCAGCAGATCCTCGCGCAGGTCCGGTCTCTTAACTCTCTCCACAGCCTCCACGCTCGTCGTCTCTGGGCCGCACATTCTCTAACTAGTTACTGTGTTGTTTCATCGCAGTACCGAGCGCGGCAGCATGAGAACGACCGCATTAAGATGCGCACGTACCGCCAAGAGGCCAGCGACTACCTGATGCTGCTCAAGGGCATCGAGGAGCAGCGCGTACGTCAAGTTTTCAATGTGTCAATCCGGAAGATCGAAACTGACACAGCACTTTTGGCTATTGTTGTGTTCTTTGCAGCACCTGTGGGCGCTGGACGCTGGACTGGAGAAGAAGCTCACAGGACAAGAGATCGTCAACCGGTCGGCGCGTCGGGTGGGGCTCGAGGTGCCCGAGATGTACGCCGAGAAGCAGGCCGAGGAGGAGGAACGCAAGAAGGCGGCGGCAGCCAAGTACCTGGCGGACAAGCGGGCAAAGGAGGCAGCGGCGGGACAGTAAAGACTCGTAAAATTGCGGGCAGCTGCTGTGGTGCACGCTGGGATTCATATAGAAGGGAGGGGGCGTAGCTGGTAGACGGAACCTGCTGATCCGAGCCTGTTGAAGCGACTCAATAGCACCGCAATGTTGTTTTTCATGTAATTGGGGATGGGATAAGCAAAAATTAAGGCACAAGGCAGTGAACCATGGACAAGCATAAGCGTAAAGATTGGCACCGGCAAGGATGACAGTGGGTCTATGGACTTGCGTCGTCGAGATCGTCCCGGGACGCAGCCTGTTCTGATGACAGCGTGGTGAGCACCACGCGACCCTGTCGGATGTCCATGATGACCAAGCGATAGTACTTTCCCTTCTCCGAGAGCACGAGCAGCTCGGTAGCCGTGATGCCGCAGATGACGGCTGCATATTCACTGGACGCCGGATAGTTGAGTACATACACCTCGTCGCCCTCCTGAAACACCCAATCTCGGTACAGGAACTTATTGCGGTAGTATTTGGCCACAGTGGGAATCTCGCTGTCTGCAACACACAGAAAGCCTCATCAATGCATGCAGTAGCACCATCAGAAGGTGCAGATAGCGGCGTACCGGTGTCGAACTCCAGACGCCGCTTTTTCGTCGTCTCGTAAGTATTGGTAAGCTCGCGCACATCGTGGTCAATTTCTGACTGCCCCAGCTTGTTCTCCAGCGGTTGGAATACGTAGCCCGCGCGCTTTTTAATCTTTTGTGCAGTATCTAGAGCAAAGTTCGTGTCCGAGCCGTTTTTAGTGCGTGTACTGCGCGTCTTGCGAGTCGTTGCTCGAACTGTCGTGTAAAACACCAAAATAATCAGCAACCAGCACGTTATCAAAAATCAAGCACAAGAGTCACCTTACCGTAGCTGTGGCCTCCCTTGCGCTGGTCGTGCAGAATCTCCATCTCGTGGTGGATCTCCTCCAGCATATCCTGGCGCAGTTTCTCGCACTGCAGTTCGTACTCCGAGTTGGCCTCGTCGCACTCGTAGTCGAAGATGACGTTCGTGCCCTTCTCAAAGTACTCGCTGCGCTGCTTGGCCACACGCAGGAGACGGTCGCGCTCCTCGATGAGCACTTGCAGTCTCTCTGCCATATCCGGATGGGTCTCGTCCAAGATTCTGCGTCGTGCGTTCTCCACGAACTGCATCTGAATCTGCAGTCGACGCTTTGCTCGCTCCACCAGTTTCCTCGACGTCTCTGCTGGGCTCTCGGTGTTGCGTTTGGTGGTCCCTGTCGCCTTTCCATTGGCGGCAATGGTGGACGCCTCACTGGTCTCCACGGATGTCTTGTGGTTGTCCACATCCACGTCCATAGGCTCAGGAGTCGGGTCGTCTACAAGTTTCTTGGTCCCATTGGCGTCCACTGCCGTAGTCTTCACGGACTGAGTGGGTGTAGCCATCTCGGATTGGCGGGGCGGTTCCACCACAATTGTCGACATGTGTCGAGCTGCTTGCAACGTAGAGAAAAGGGGTTGGCAATGGCTCGGAAGCTGCTGCAATTGGCCACTGGCGACGTCGGACGCTGGAGATTCGAACACAAGGAAAAACTGCACCGGAACGACGTGACGCAATGCGGTCTGGAGGCTGCCAATGACTACAGAGCTGCAATTGGCGCTGGGGATGCAGTGACGAGCAGTGGAGAGCGACTGGCGATTGCGGGGACGCGAGGGGCTCCAAAAGCTCTTCAGGGGGGTCACACTCTTGTTTCGTGTTTGCGCTCGGCGTCTGCTTTTCGACTGCTGATGAAAAAAGTGTTTGGTTGGGAAATGCTGTTCAGTAGGGTGGAAATGCTATTGGAGAGGTTCAACTGACCTACTGAAATACGGTACTACTAGTTGAATGAAGGCAAGTTGGTCAACACGGGCTACCAACGAACGCAGACACTGGCAGCATTTAAATGAGGAGTTAACGGGTGAAAGAACGAAACAAGTGCAAGTGTACCGATTGGCCCGGTAAGAACCAACGAGCTCTCGAATTTGGGGCGGGGCGGTAGGTCTTCCGCCCAACCCACGTCGTCACAGTAGGGCAAGTCCTCCTCCGTCCAGCCCATCGATCCTCGAGCCAGGATCTGTTCGTCACAAAACAACTCGTTGGTGAACATCCTAAAAAGAATATAGCAACCAAATATTGCCCACCTCCTGACTGTCAAATATGGCCGCCCTCCAGTCGAACTTGTAGATGCAACAACACACCTGAGCGCCAGCCTCAATCAGTTGAATGACCCCTTCCTAATGATGGAGAACTCGCGTAAAGTCGAAGATGAGTTTGACGATCACGCCTTCCTGTATCTTGCGAGTCATCTTGTTGATCACCCCCCTGTTCGTTACCCAGTCCATGTCGATCTTCATCTCTTTCGTCGTCTCTTCAATGTACTCGATGAGTTTCTTCTCTGCCTTGTCAGCATCGAACCAATAGTCTAGAGTGGGCGTTATCAAGTGACATTGGTCACGCAGGTGTACGGCCCGAACTCGTTGTTCTGCAGTCCTTCTCCTCTCTTGGCTCGCTTTGCTCACTCGCGAGTTTGGCGTTCCGAGCATTGGCCGACCTCGGTTTTTGACTGTTTCGCGCGATCGGTTTGCCTCAAGGCCATGGAAAGTTGCTTGGGCTTGGGCTTCGGTGTAGCCTACTTCTTCTTACCACAAAAAAGGGATATAAAAGTAAAGTGAATTGTCAACAACCAACACCAGCGTTTACCTCATAAATAAAGCAAAACCTACTTTCCTATGTGAGCGACTACATGTATGTGCTTCACGAGCTTTTGCTTGGTGGTGCTTTCCATCTTTGGCCAGGTCGTGAGTTGTCTCCCAATTGTACACTTGACAATCGTCCAACACCGGGAAAGGGGTTTTCAAGTCGCGCCAATTTGTCCTTTATGAGGCCACGTACGACGTGTTGAGCTTGGCACCGATGGTGACTGCAATGCGCGAGAACCGATTGGCGCCGCGCTTCAAAACCTCTGGTTTGTGCTTCTCGTACGCAGCCACAGCAGTCAGCAGCTTCTCGGACGCACCGAGTCCGGTCATGTCGGGTAACACAGATTTGAAGTTGTTGTCCGTCGTTGCTGTTGGGTCAGAACCTGCAACGTTAGCAGTGGCTTCGATCTTCATTGCAGCGTCCGGTACTGCCGCAGTAGCTGTAGGGACGGAAGGAGTCAATCCATTCACGGCTGGCGTGGTAGCAGTGGAAGCGGAGAGTTCCGGCTTTATAGTTGTAGCCGTGTTCAGTGAGGCTGGGGTGGTCGTCGACTGCGACAGCGTCGACTGGGAAATTGTCGAACTCATACTCATGCTCTTGGACTGCTCGTACTCCTCCGCCAGTTTGCACTGCACCAACTGCTGGGAAATCTTGTTGATCATCTGCGCGAGGCGCTGGGCTTGGTGCGCGAGCTTGGCCTGGTGCGAAGGTGTTTTGGCGCGACTTTGCTGCAAGATCAACTCCTGCTGTTGCTCGCGCAGCTTGGCGTGCTGGGCCGTCAGTTGCTGTTTGCGCGCCTCCGGGAGCTTGAACGTTCGATACTGGGCGGGCGTCAACGAGGCCATGCCGTTCGTTGCGTTGGTTCCACCTGGAGACGAGGACGATGACACGTCAATTGGAGTCTGTAGCGAAGACCCCAGACTTGAAGGAGATACACCAGCGCCAGTGGCCGCAGGTGTCGCGCCAAGACCATTATTCGCCGCCGTTGCTCCCATGGCCCCAGAAACAGCCGCATTTCGCTGTTGAGCTGCTGCATTCATGCGAAGCTGGTTTTGGGCCTTCAGCTGCGCCTGCTGCTGCGCCAATAACTGTTGTCGCTGTTGTTGCTGCTGCAAGAGGGCTTGCTGTTGAGCTTGCTGAGCCTGCAGTTGCTTCTGCTTTTGCTGGCGCTGCTGCTCCAGCATCTCCTGCTGCTTCTTGGCCGCAGCCGCTGCAGCTTCGAGCTGTAGCTTCTTCTTCTGCTCCTCCATCAGTTTCCGCTGAGCCTCTGCCTTCTGCTGCTCTTGCATCTTCTTTTGTTGCTCTTGCAGTTGAACCAACCGCTGAGCTTCCTGGGCCTTCTTTAGTTGGTCTTGCGGAGTAGTCGCAGCACCATTCGTTCCGTTTGCTGCTGCCGCAGCGCGAGTCTTGTTTTTCAAGCGTTCCAAAATCGGTAGCACCTGCTTGTGAATATGTGCCTCGACTCGATCCAAGTCGTTTTTGTTGTTGCTTGTGACCTTCGCCGGGTCTTGCTGTAGCAGCGCAATAATCCGCTTTAAATTCACGAGGAAGGTGTTGATGCGCTCCTGCTGCTGGTTCGCAGGTTTTTGCTTCACCATGCGTTCAAACTCGCGATACACAATCACGAGGTCATCCCAGTACTTCTGCTTCATTTCCTTCAGTCTTTCCACGTAAGTTTGGTTGGCATTTCCAGTGGTGGTTGCAGGAGTCGTCGAGCTCGTTGGTGAGACCGTAGGGGTCGGCACCGTGGGTGTCACGGTGCCGTTGGGAACCTGGTGCTTCAACGCGTTTTCAGCTAGCAGCTGAGTCGTGTTTTGGGCGCGCTGCATCTCTCGCATGGCCGCTTGTTGAGTGTGCGCAGCCGCAAGCTGCTCGGGCTTTACTCCGCGCTGAGCTGCCGCAAGCGCTGCTGCTTGCGTTGTAGGAACAGTAGGAGCCGTGGTCTGCACCGTTGTCGCGTTAGGAAGCGACATCGATGCGGACGTGACACCCGCTTGCGCAGCCGCCATCATGGTTGTAGATGCAACACCATTAGTAGTAGCCGCAGTTGACGTCGCGGTCATTTGGCCTTGCTGCTGCTGTTGTTGCTGCTGAAGCTGGTGCTGCTTCTGCATCAAGTATTGTTGTTGCTTGCGCTGCAACTGCTGCTGCTTGCTCTTGTGCAAGTGCTGTAGTCGCGTGCGCGCAAGTTGATGCTGCTGCTGCAACGTTTGCAATTGCTGGCGACGCAGATCAGGGGCAACACCCTGTTGTTGCTGCTGCTGCGTGAGTTGTTGCTGCTGATTCAAGTGCTGTTGCCGCAATTGCTGCGTCTCCTGGTTCTGCGTGTGGAGGAGCTGCCGCTGTTGAGCCTGGA
The DNA here is from genome assembly GCA_032158285.1 of Phytophthora sansomeana. Lineage (NCBI taxonomy): Eukaryota > Oomycota > Peronosporomycetes > Peronosporales > Peronosporaceae > Phytophthora > Phytophthora sansomeana. Next base: position 105,489 of record JAPDHH010000285.1, read on the forward strand.
ATTGCACTTGAATACGCTGCAACCACTGCTGAGCCTGTTGCTGGGGTGGGGTGGGTATGCTCACTGCTGGTGTTGTGCCAGCCGTCGTCGGGGCCGTGCTTGCAGCATTTAAACCCGCAGTCACAGCAGGGTTCAAACCGGCGGAAGCACCAACGGCTGCACCATTCGTTGCAGCCAGCGCCGCAGCACTTTGTTGTTGGGCCTGAACTTGGGCTTGGGCTTGAGCGTGAGCTTGAGCCCGAGCCTGAGCCTGTGCTTGAGCCTGCGCTTGAGCCTGCGCTTGAGCCTGAGCCTGGGCTTGAGCTTGGGCTTGAGCTTGAGCTTGAGCTTGAGCTTGAGCTTGAGCTTGAGCTTGAGCTTGAGCTTGAGCTTGAGCTTGAGCTTGAGCTTGAGCTTGGGCTTGAGCTTGAGCTTGAGCTTGAGCTTGAGCTTGAGCTTGAGCTTGAGCTTGAGCTTGAGCTTGAGCTTGGGCTTGGGCCTGAGCCTGCTGCTGGAAGTTGTTCATCGCCTGGCTCACTGCCACGTTGTTCTGCTGGAATTGCTGAGCGTTCATGGCCGCACCCATGTTCAGATTCATACCAGCGTTCAACCCGTTGGCAGCGGCGTTCATGGGGTTGGACGTCACCACGCTGTTGGCATTGGCCATCATGTTGGCCTGCTGCATCTCGCCGGCGCCCGGCTTCTTCTTCAAACTCACGATCTTGCGCTGCATCTTCATCAAGTACGAGTTCTACACGTACACACAAGCACAGTCTCCATCAGCACACTGCACCTCCCATCCACAGTACGCTGCAGTGCAAACACTCACCCGGTCGGGGCTGCTGGACCACAGCATGAGCTCGAACTTGGCGGCCGATCCCCACACTTTCTGCTTGTCCACCTCGCCCGAGATACGCGCCAGCTCGTGGTACCTACAGCAGCACAGCGAGGGACCCCGTCAGTCTCTTGCATGCCGCTAGACCCAACTACAAGGCGCTTGCAGCCGTCAAACACGAGGGGAGGCGAGACCAGGGGAGCCGTTTCTTGGGCGTGGCTTATCTCGCCTCCCAATGGGTGCATGGGGCCCGCAAGCGCTGCGAACGAGAGCGCGAGAGACGTACATTTCCGTGATCATCTTCTTGCGCATGTCCTCGGCGATCTCTTGACGCCACTGGCCCTCCATGGTGCTTCACGTGCCAACCAACACAATTTACGCGCTTTGTTTTCGGCTCGGAGACGTGCGCGCGACGCTGCTAAATGGGAAGTGAGCGTGGCAGCGCAAAGCGCGCAAGGGATGCGCTGCGATTGGTTGAAAAGAGGATTTTGAAGCGATGTGATTGGTGTATTTGTGAAACGGATAAAGCACTTGAAGAGCGGGTTGAGTTGACGAGCGAAAGCCGAATATTGGGGACGTAATGCTGTTCATGCGGACCCGACCACGACGATGCTACACTCACCGCTGCTTGGGCTCGGACCATCCACTTAGCTCATGGTAGTGGTCCTTTGCAATGCATTGTAATGCATCGCTGAGTACAAATGGTTCACCACCGGAATCACTTGCCTATTGTCTCTGGACATGAACGATGGTAAGAGACTCTTGTCACTCTGCCGCAACTGCGAATGAAGACAAAGCGAGAGCTGCTTGCAACGAGGAGAAGTTCGAGTTGCTCTTGTCTCTATGTCTGAGCTCTGGAGGTCTTTAGAGGCCAGCGAGATCACTTTTGCCGCCGGCCACTACAGCAGGTCCGGAGTTCAGCTGCAAAGGAACAGATCTGATCACAGTCAAGAGAGTCCTGTCGTCTCCGTCTTATTCAGTCTGCCCTCGACGCAGCTCCGACACGAACAATACGCATGAGACGGCAATGTGAAGCTGCTATTGAGGCAGTGCTCAGCGTTTGACGTGGAGACTTGAGCCACAGCCTCGCGTTAGCACGGAGTACAGTAGCTCCGATCCCAAGACACCTGCATCGGATCTGCTACAGCATCCGTCCCCACATCTCTCCGGATTTGCCGTCACAGCGTCGTGCTCTGCAAGCAGAAGAACAAGATCCACAACACATTTACAAATGCTGCAATGGTATTCAGGCGCTACAGTACAAAATCTCTCTCATGTGCAGAGACTACTGCACGTCAACTGCAGACATGACCTGCACGAGGTCGGCCCACGGCTGCGTGAAGAGCTCGACGTCGAACTTCTTCTCATTGACGCAAGTGCCCGTGTTGCAGCGGCCGGGCGTGGCCGCCTCGCAGCCGCGCACGTGGTAGCGGAAGTGGATGCCGTTGACGATCTGCTGCTCGATAGCCGTCACCTCCGTGAAGCAAAGTGGCGATTTGAGTGACGAGCTTTTCTTCTGCAGCGCCTCGCTCAGGAGGTTCTCGGTGGCCGAGTTGCGGGTCGCAGGCATCCACTGCCCCACGAGGTGGTACACAGCCGCTTCCGACACACTCAGGAGCGTTAGGAGAGCGGTGAGCAGCACGAACAGCAGCGTGGATTGGCGCATGGTGGCGGTGGTGGAATACGTGGAGTCTTGTATCACTTGAGCTCGGTGACGCTTGTTCTGGAATGAGATGGTGGAGGGAAGGCAGCGACGTACCGCTTCGCGCATGTTGATCTTTTCGCCTCACGCCTTTGAAGCCGCGCCTGCGATTCTACATACTATATGCGACTGATAACAATGAATTCCAAGGTGTGTATTTGTTATTGCAATATTCTATACAGTCGTACTATCTAGATGTTTTCAATTGAATCATTCCAAATATCCATAAACCGAGGTTGCAAGATCTTGTCGCATCGCAGTAAAGAGGGTACTCAACTAGGGCTACCATCGCGACTCCACACGACTAGCGGAGAACCGTCCGATTCCTTGTGGGCGGCCGTCGTCGCTCAGCAAAGATTTTCTTTGTAGACTGCTATCCGTTCGTAGTTTATTGTAGCGGTTGTCGATAGAGGAAGTCACTTCAACGGAATGTGATCGACGTCGATCACCGGTGACAACTTATGCACCACGAGGTCGGAACATGCTCCCACAGTCGCACACTTGTGGACTTCCCAAAGACGCACTGCATATCAATTGTCAAGATACAGCAAAACTTTTACCAATGTTCACAAAAACTCTAAAGAGCCGACACGGCACTACGGGTACACGACACTTAGAACCCCAACCGAGACTTGGTGTGCTCGAGGACGCGGCGCAGCATCCAGCCATCGCCCGGCGTGACCGACATGGACGCGCCGGCCCGCATGATGCAAGCGGGGAAGTCGTTTCCAGGAAGGTCGGCCTCCTCATAGAAGTCCGGCAGCCCGAAGCCGTGGCCGATTTCATGCGCGATGATCGTGAGTTGGTCCTCGTCCATGCTGGCGAGCATGTTCTCCATGTTGACCTCCTGGCCCCAGTCGTAGCCGAAGCCGCCCTCGAGACCCTGGTGCGGCCACAGGTACAGGTCGAACGGCTCGCCCTCACAAGCGCTCGTGTCCGACCACGCACCAGCCCCGTTGTCGTAGAAGCGGTAGCAGCTCTGAGGGCACTGCGGCACACCATCGCCGTCCAGGTCGCCCTTGTAGATCTTGCCCATCGAGTCGTCGTTCCAGCCGAGCTTGGACGAGTCCTTGATGGCATACCCCACGACGTTCACCTTGATGTCGCTGTACGGCCAGCAATCGTAGCCAACCAGCCACTCGTTCCAGGCCGTGAACTGGCGAGTTAGCATGGCCTCGAACTTGGACGCCACGCTCTTGTCGAGCTTGGTGGTGCTGTCCCACCGAATGCAGTAGTTGAGCGAGCCCTTGTTCTTCACGATGTGGTCCATGATCCAGTTCTTGTTGTCCATCACGTTCCAGTTGGAGTCGCTCTTCTTGGCGTCGGGGCCGATGCGGTTGTTCCAGACCCAGTCGACGTAGTCCGCGCTGATGTACTCGCTGGGGTTGCCCACGACGCACTTGGCGTTACCCGATGTGACGTCGCCGAAGGTGTTAGCTTGGCTGGTGGCGTTCGCGGCAGGCGCGGCCGACACGACCGACGAGGACACCGAGGCCTACGACGGCAATGGTGGCGAGGAGGCGACGTGTGGAGAAGGAGTTGCTTGAGTTCGACTGCATCGTGTGCGGTGGCGAGTCAAATTGAAAATGAAAACGTCAATCCTATTATCCGATCGGTGAGTTTGTTGGCGTTGAGCTTGTACACATGTGGCTGACCTGTTGCAAATCGGTAGTGGTGCGTCCTGAAAAGCAGCCGAGGTGTCACCAACGTGTTTTTAGACGTAAGGAGCAGTTTAGCGATAGGACAACTTCAGCTTTTAGGGACGGCTCTTGTTGGAAATGCGGCATTTCAAATGCCGGTACAACGCGCACTCGAATTGTATTAGCCACAGGCGAACCCCTCGCTGCAAGCAATTGTGCTTCTTGGGGTACAGCTGCCTCTCGGTGGACGACGAACAGCGAATTGCAGTAGTTGTGATGGTTTTTCGTGTACTTAAAGATTAACTTCGTTTGGGTCATCGTACGATCAAAGTTGGTGCGTTTAGATTGGCAACTTAGCTAACTTATACGAAGTACGTTGTGAAATTCAACAGTGGAAACGACAAATATCAATATTAGTTTCTTGGAACCCCAGTAATACCTAGAATTGTTGCGTGAGTGTGATGACCCCATTTTTGCCGTTCGTCATGTAGGACTAGAAGTCCTCAAGTCTGTGGGAACTAGCAACTATTGTGTACGCATCAGAGGAAACGTCTGTATCAAAAATGGAGCGAGATCACTGTTTTTGAGTCGTTAATCGCGCCTCGCAAGTTGACATTGCAGGGTAGTAAGTTGTTGAGACGTATGACCGGCGTCTGTTTCTCGAGTGTCATGCGTAGGAGGGTGTCTTTACCCCTGATGCGTCGCCCCATTATTGACAACCTGCTGCATTCATCGACAACCTGGTCACCAGCTACGATTTGCTCGATGTTCGTTGTCTGTCGACTGGTCTTTCTGGAAACAGTTTCTGGCGCATCGATGTCAGTACGCGCGCTGGATGGTGCGTTGCGTCCTCGAGCACACAAGTCTCGCTAGGTTCTGGGGTAGCGTAGTATTTCGGAGTGAATACAGGTAGAGCTGAGTTAACATGAATGGTAGAGATAGTTTTGGTGTACATATCACGATGATCACTTGAGTATTGAAGAGTAGTGCAGATAGACGTCTAACAACGACATCCTGGCCCACGTAGACTCTACGAACGGTTCTGTGGACTTGCTTCCACCAGACATCAACGAAGAATACGAGATAATCTCGTCGAGATTTACGCGCAAGTGGTGGCTTGATCTAACAACTCGCGAATGTTCTCGTAGCTGAGACCGACCTCCGTGATCGTGGTCATGCTGGGGCGCTGTCTGGGCAGCCACAGGAAGTCCGGGTGGTCATCGTTCGACTCGCCCACCCACTCCCCACCGAGAATGTTGTACTCGTTGTCGAGCTCGAGGAGATACGTGACGTTTCCGTGTGGGCGTACCGGGCAGCCTGGCCGGTGGAAACGAGACCGCCATCCTCGAACGTCTCGAGCATCCACGTCACTTTGGTCTCCGTGTACATGATGCGCTGCGCCTCGCTGTTGAACGGGTACGAGTTCTGGCCGTAGTATTTGTTTGCAGCTTCGGATAGCGAAAGTTCGGTCTGCGTGACGACTTCATAGCTGTATACAGGTTGGTTCCACACCTCGGCGCTACCAGTGACGTCCATGACAACCGATGAGTTAAAACGGCCAATAATGTTGGCAAGGACGACGTGCATGTAGCCTGGTCCGAGGTCTCGGCGAGATCCGTCCGTGTATCGTCCGTACTGGTCCTTTGAAGCCCCCGTGTCCGATCCGTAGTAGCGTGCACCGGTGAACACCGTGCCGATGTTGCCGTCGTCGTAGACCTGCGTGAGCAGCGCCTTGATGTCCATGGGCTGGAAGGTGACGCCGTTCTTCTCGACGGCACAGCGCGGCTCCGGCTCGAGCAATGAAGCTGGCGCCCACGCATGGCACAACCCAAACCAAGTCGGAATGCAGCGGCCTTCTTGCTCGCCATCTCGGATCGCGCACGCGCTGCCATCGTTCAAATTCGCGCAGTCGTTCGACGAGGTGCATTGCTGGCGGGAATTCATCGAGAGGATCCCTATGAAGCTGGAAACTTTATCCATGAAATCGGCGGCGTCCAGCCCAAAAGCTGTAGCATGCTTCTCGGACGCGCTTGGATTCTCCGAGTCCCAGCGGTAGTTGATTCCGTCCTGGTAGATGGCCCAGTAGCTGCTCGGCCAAGGCATCACGTAGTACGCTGCACTCGGACTCAGCTTCTTCACGCTCATTTCCAAACTCGTTTCGAAAAACGTCTCAAGCTTTTGAAGGTCCTTTCTTGAAGCTTCGAGTCGGCGTTGCTGCACCACACCTTGCTCGGGAGAGTACACCCCTTGCTCAGTTGTTTGGTCCGATTGCGTCGTCGAAGAGTTGTCGGTGATAACCGGGTACGCGAATTCCACGTAAAAACTGTAAGCCTCATCGATGTCAGGTGCGATCGCTCCGAACGCCGGACTTTTGTGCGACAGCAGAGAGGTAGCGCACTCGTTGGCCATGTACGGGTTGTACGCAAAAGGTGTCGCGGTTGCACGGGGCAAAGCAACGAGCGCTGCCAATGCCACAACGGTAGCCACGTTTTTGAGTTGCTGGGGGACTTCATGGTTGGTGGGGAAGGTGAAGTGCTCGCAATGATTCAAATTGCGAAGTGAGTTTCCGAGCACCAAGATGAAGCAAGTCATTGAGTTTCTCCACAGGAAGAGATCAACAGGAGACACACAGCAAGCTCAAGCAATGTCATCAACGGGCACTTAACCACTTTGGATATGCGGTGGAAGCTGAAGAATGCTCCGGTTAGGGATGAACTAAGCATGCAGGTAACCGGATCTGTCCTTCACACAGGAACGCGGCCACAGCAAATATGGTATCTGATCTAGCTTGCCCATGTGCTCGATCACGTAGGAACCGCCTGGTGGTGGTATGATACTTTGCTTTGGGTGAGCGGGCTCGCATATCTGAGTGTCAACTAGACACTGTCGAGAGCATGGATACCGGATATCTTCGTGAGAAGAGTGACGTACAAACACCTACGCAAGGCTTTAGTGGTTCAACCGCATCGACCAATGTCCCAACGCCACCGGCACCTGCCAATTCAGAAGTAGATCACCTTGCAGATGCTTTGACAGGTGAAAACCACAACCGGATGGCGCTTGCTGGGCATGTACGTCCAGCGAGAGGCACGAGAAAATCAAGTTCACCATTGCAACGTTTTGGGATTACCTGTAGTTCAGCTTAGCTCAGCGCTGGGAGCAACTTCAACGCCCGCGTGTTTCATGAGTTCAATCTGTACCTCCTACCAAAACAAAACACACGGGGTACCTGCTTATCCGAAACCAGCAACGCCTGGCCACATGACGACCCTGCTGGTCAACAACCTCTCCTTGAAAGCCAAATATCCTCGCCAGAATGGGCAATGGCGTGCGTGTGGCTGGGGGCACATGTATACGGCTGACCGCATATCTACGGCTGCTTGAAACTTAGTTATCGTGGACTGCCGACGGGATAGTAGAGTGTCGGCTCTGGTGAGCAGGGCGGATCTCTGTCTCCAAAGTTCACTTCCAAACTTGCATCTTAAGGCTCAAAGCGTCTTACCACCCAGCACTCCCACCAAGTTATCATGGCTTTCCTCCGCACCTCCGCTGCTGTCATCGCCAGCGCCGCCCTCCTGACCGCTGTGCCGGCCCAAACGAAGGTCGGTGCGTGGACGGAAGCAACCGTGACCGACGCCGACATCAACTTGCTGGTGCAGGCAGCAGGCAACGCGAGCTACTACGCGCCGGACGTGACTACGGCGATTTGCCTCATTGCCGTTGAGGGGCTCTGGACGCAGACCGTGGCCGGCACCAACTACAAGTTCGAGGTGGCTGGCTGCGCCGTGAACGACGCGAGTGGCTTGGGCCCTTGCACCGACCGCGAGTGCGCCACCTCCAACTACGACGTTGTCGTCTTTTCGCAACCATGGACCAACACGGTGCAGGTCACGTCGGTGGTGCAGCACAACTAAGCTAAGTGCAACGAGCTGGAACCTTCACTTCGGCGTGAATGAAACCCAGCACAAGTCGGGCTTTAACCTGTAAAACACAACCGTTCCTTGTCAGATGCTCTCGTGCCACTTGCTACGTCTTATCTGTTGTGGGGACTCGTCGTCCATCCCGTCGTAGTGCCCCCAATGCGCTTCCTAGCAGGGATACTAGGCGGTGCGGCTACAACTTTATCGCACTAGACAACAACTTGAAAAAAAAACAGACAAGCTTCATGTATTCGTTTACTGTATCTTGTATCTCTTTCGGGCTCTACAATACTCAACACTCAAACACAGCATTCACTCTACGACGCGTGCTCTTCTTCGTCTACGCAGTCTAGAATGAGTAACGAGACTTGATGTTCTCCAGCACACGGTGCAACATCCAGCCGTCGGAGGGAGTGATCGTCGGCGAGCTGCCGGCGTCCATGATGCAGGCCGGGAAGTCGTCCGCGGGCTTGTCAGTGGCCTCGTAGAAATCCGGCAGTCCGAAGCCGTGGCCGATCTCGTGAGCGACGATCACCAACTATTCGTTATCAAGCGTGGCCATCATGCTCTCGGCGTCCACACGCTGACCCCAGTCACCACCGGCACCACCGCCCATGTTCTCCGTGGGCCAGAGCGACATGTCGAACGGCGTGCCCTTGCACGAGCTAGTGTCCGAACTGGCCTCGAAGTCTCGGTGCTTGTAGCACTCGTCGGGGCACTGTGGAATTCCTTCGCTGTCCAGAACGTTCTCGTAGATCTTGCCGAGCGAGTCATCGTTCCAGTCCAGCAATGACGCATCACGAACCGCGAAGCCCACGACGTTCACCTTGATGTCCTCGATGAGCCAGCAGTCGTAGCCGACGAGCCACTCGTTCCACGCCTTGAACTGCCGGGTCAGCATGGCCTCGAACTTGGACGCATCGGCCTTCGAGAGCTTCTCCTTGCTGTCCCAGCGCACGCAGTAGTCGAGCGTGCCCTTTGTTCGTGATGAGCTGGTCGAAGATGTAGTTGTTGAAGCTTGGGACGTACTTGATCATGCGCTTCTCCCAGCACATATTCGGTGCTGATGTACTCGTTGGGATTGCCCACAACGCACTCGGCACTACCTGATGTGATGTCGCCAAAGGTAGCTGTTCCGCTGGTGGAGTTCGCGGAGGGTGAAGCCGAGACCACGGAGGACGCGCCGAGCCCAGCGATCGCAGCAAGTGCGAGAAGGCGGCGAGCGGAGGACGTTGAGCTGGACGGGGACTGCATCGTGGCGCTGTTGGTAGCTGAGCAAACTGGAAAATGACTCTCAGCTCTACGAGTTCGTTTGGAAACGTACTTGTTTAAAAAAACATAGTTTACATGATCCTACAGCAGCAACTTCCTCCCAGGTACTTGTACCCTTACATGTATTGAAAGGTACGATTCGTACAGCGAGACGCTCCTTGCGATCAACGTATTTGACTAGCTGCCCCCGCGCCCGCACCTGCGGGCTTTAAAACAGCGTTTCGCGTAGTCCGTTTGCTCGCTTTTGCAAAGCTCATGCGCTATACATGCACTACTGGTGTAGTGCTCCGCGTGGGCTCGCTGCACTACTCGCCGTGATTGGCTGAAAATTTGCGCCGGGAAGGACGCGGTGATGCAGCGCAATTTCGGCCAATCAGCGCGGGTTTTTGCGTGACACTTTTGGCGCGGAGACGGACAGACTACAAACGTTGTCGAGTGCCTCAGCAATCCGTTTGGACGTGAATCGTTTGACTGTAGCAAGCCGAAAAACCCGTCTAGCGATCCGTTGGGTGACTTTTGCCGGCCTGTCGACCTTCTTCGAGGGTGACGACTTCTTTGGGGGGCTCAGAAGGCTGCGAATGTCGTTTATAGTTGTAGGAGAGGACTACTGAAGGAAGTTGAACGCCGTCTGGCGGAGCAAAGTCTCCGGGATCTTGGTGAGTGAAGCTTGGCAAGGAGAAGGAGATTCTTGAAGTGAGGATGTCTCTTCTTGCCGTCAAGCTCCACCACCTCATTGATCCTAAATACATTGTAAATATATCCTATCGTCTTCAAGATCTTATCTAACTGGGATCCTGTGACGGGTCACACGGCACCTTGCGCTAGAGGAAGCTTGACTTCCGAGAGTATACAAACTCTCTGTGAACGGCAGTTCACGGGTCCCTGGCCAAAGGGGACGATTTACCAATAAGAGGGTAGATTTAAGACTGAGTGTATTTATAGGTGTTTCTAAATCCAACTACATACAAAATATAACTCACCTATAGAGTTTCCTAGATGTTATCCTGTTGGTTGGTTTTGAGGGCATGTACCCATGATGTGGATGACATGGCTGTGGTGTGTCCACACCACAGGACCTCCACTTACCGACAGGGCACTCTTCGTGGGACCCCGTTACAGATCCGCTAAAGACGTGAGCATAAGAACGGAGGCAATCTCCGACACTCCCCCTTGCTCGCGTCGTAGTCCACTTGCGAGCATGAACATCAGCTCTGCAGACATTTTAATGAAGCGTACGAACCTCGTAGCAATAGAACGTCGTGTACCATACACGACCACCGCGTTGACTCAAATTTAATCAACTGCACGAACATCGTGGTCAGCTGTTCAATCACACACCAATGCAGCTCTCGCATGATCCGCTGCGCCACCTTGTACACGACCATCGTGACAGGTCATTCAAAGGCGACCATCACCTTTATTATCCTGAACTTCAGGTTCTGGTGTCTTGACTATCATCCACATTGCGACCGCACTTTGAGAACCACACTCTCGTTGACAGTTGGACTTCCCACGTTCATCCCGATGAACGACACCAAGAAGGGCACGGAAATACTCGAATTTCACCCGTGCCAGCGGTTTAGTCATTATATCCGCTGTCATCTCGTTTGTACCGCAATGCAGTACTTCTAGTAGATCCCGATCTTCGAGATTACGGACGTAATGTAAACGATTTTTGATGTGCTTGCTTCCGTTGTGTTTTCCAGTCTTCTTGGACAGTGCAATAACAGCAGTATTATCACACCACAGAGTTGGAGTGTTATACGGCCACTTCAACTCGTCACACAGGCCACGAACCCACATGATATCGCGAGCTCCTTCGTTCATGGCTACATATTCCGCTTCCATTGTGATCTGAGCATTAAGCCCTTGCTTCCGCGATCCATACGACACGACACTGCCGTTTATCATGGTCACGTAGCCGCTGACAGATTGACGGTCACTTTTGTCGTTGGCATAGTCAGCATCGCTGTAGGCTTCGATACAAATTAAATCAACTTTAGTCGATCGAGGAACTACAGTAAGCTCTGCACAGTATTCGTGATCTCGAGTTAACGTGAGTCAGGTCGTATCGTTTGTCAGCGTCTGTTATGGCCTTACGTGCAGAGCGCACCAGTCCTGCTCCTGCGCGGGAAGCGGTGTCCGGGGGCAACTACTGAATCCCGCTCTAGATATGCAACTAGACACGAAATATGTAGGCGGTCCTCAGCAGCTTTCCTAGCGTTACACGAATGGTAGCCCAGCAAAGATCTATCCTAAGCGGTCGAATCGCGGTGCCGGGACTTGATACCGAGGGCTGGAACCCTCTCTTTGGCTACCTCTCGTTCGGTACAGGCTATGATACTGGATCCGCTCGGGGGACTTTCCCTGCTGCCCACACTCTGCTTGACTCCAATAAGTTCTTCTGAGCCACTCCTCGCCGATGTTCGCACGCGGTGAACGTAAACTGTCGTCAATTGCAGGCGCCAGATCGGTGGGCAAGACAATCGTCAGCTGCTGCTTCTTCGTAAACTTCTGCTTGTTGCTTTCCCCGCAAATTGGGTTCTACCTGCTATCTGCTTCCTACACATGCATCGTCGTTCCAGCAGCCGCTGCACCTCATCCAGCAACTGCGTCTCTTCGCGAGAAGATCGCAAGTTGATCAGCCTCTCCAAACTAGTCCAGCAGCACTGGATACCAAGTCTGTTGCTCGTCTGGGATCCGCGCATCCTTGCAACTCCTGGCTTTAATCGTCGTCGGCTGCTCCGTCGCCAATACTGGTGCTTGTCCTCGTTGGTCTTCATCATCAGAGCTCCTGGGCTAATTGGACACCCCCACGGAATTTCATTCCGCTTACTCTACCATGCTGAGACCAAATTGCTTCGTCTTCTGTACATACCGAAGCACACGCTTGGCTTGCGCATAGTGAGCCCCAGTAAAACACGATAGAAATAGCCCAAGCCGGCGAACTACATGAGCAATATCAGGCCTTGAGCCCGACGCGAGATACTGGAGTGCTCCAATTAGTTCCCTGTAGGGTAACTGACTAGGGGTGACGGGTTCAAGCCCGCGCTTGACAATCTAGTGCAGCAACAACGGACATGGAATAACACGATGCTACGCACGAAAGAAGACAGGAAAGGCCAGCTGAGGTGGAGATGCGCGTTGGTGCTGCTGCAAGCAACGACAGCAACCTGGCCAATCCAAGGAGTGCATTTTATTCTGAGTGAAGCTAGTATAGTGAGAATTAAGGAATGAGGCTCTGCAAAGACCTCATTCCGGAATCAACACTGAAGTGAGCAAGTCTTATTCACTGCTTTGGCCAAGCAGAGCTGTGTTGACTCTCCACGACCTCTAATTGAGCGAGAGGCCTCACACATCATACAACTACAACTGTGTAACTACAACAAAGTCGTCAAGACAGATCCAACCACTTCTTCTGCAAGTGCTACCAAATCGCAGTAAGCTGAGCTCTGAACAGAGTGAGCTCAGCTACTACTGTGACATAGTAGACAGCGATGGCGATGACGACACGAAACACAGCACGTCGTGTGCTCCGAAGTGATACAGCACCTGAACGGAGTCACGTGGCGCTACAGAATGGTCCCCATGATGATCATGCGACAACTAATGCATCGAGTGACACTGGAAACAGCCAGACACAGCGCATTGAACAGCTGGAGACACAGGATTAACGGCTTTGAGGCAGGAGATGACGACTGTCCAAGACGGTTTGAGGATTGAGGTCACGGCCGAGCTGAGTAATCTCAACCGAGATCTAGGAGCTGAGATGACTGAAATTAAAGGCCACTTAGCGAATCTCGTCCAGGCGTTGACAAACATGTCCACAACTATAAACCAGACTCAAGCCATGGCTCAAGCTGCTCAACAACTCGCTGGAGAAGCTCGAGTGCAAGTACAACAGTCGGATTTATCGGGTCACCGACCGGAACCTGTGATTAACCACGGAACTTCGGCCATTCCATTGCGAGACAACACAACCACAGTGGAAACATGACTATACCCGCGACGATGATAACACCTCGTCTTCGCAAAATGGACGTCAGTCCACCGATATTTGACGGGTTGATCGATGGGATTAAACTGAACTCGTTCATCTTCCAGTTCGAGAGTTACTTTCGGCAGAAGGGTTACGATTTGGTGCAGCGCGACCACCTGCTTCCGTACGAGTTGAATCAGTGTGTTCGAAAGAATGCATTGGTTTGGTATGAGAGATTCATGACTGGCGCTTTGACTACCAGTTCTGGAGCGTAATGAAGACTGAAATGAGTCGAGAGTTTCAAGAACCGAATTTTCAGGCCAAAATACGAAATCAGTTGTTGACTTTGAAGCAAACAGGAGCTTATCATGGATATGTGACTAAGTTTTGTGGGCTGCAACGTGTTGTTGGACTTGATGATCTCACAGCTATCAACGTTTTCGTTAATGGACTAACAAGAGTGGAAATCAGACGTGCTATCCAGCGCAAGCAACCGACTAACCTCAATGCAGCCGTGCAGGAAGGTTATCTTGAATGTGAACTCCAAGACAAGCCTCAAATTTGTCGCACGACTATCCCCAGTGGTGGAACAAACTTCAAGAATGGTGGAGGAAAACAAAAGGGAGGTAACTGGAAACCCGCAACTCGCAACAACAATAGTGGAAACAACAATCCTGCAGCAGGGTCAGCTCGTGGCACACTTTGTCAGCACTGCAAACGTGGGATTCACAGCGAGGATGAATGCTGGGTCAAGCATCCAGAAAAGAAACCACGAAATGTGCAGCGTAAACAAGACCTGCATCAGAAAATCTATGCGCTCTTAGAGTCGCTAGATGTTGGCGATGAGCTCCAAGCATCGTCGACGACGGAACGGCAGTCAAACTAGCCAGTCCATTGGAGGCTGAGCACTCTAGTGGGCGAAGTGAAGACGAGATGCTCGACCAAGTTGACGTTTTATCAGTTGCATTTGGTGACGTTGCAATTCGTGATCGTCAAGAAACGGAAAACACAAAAGAAAAAGGTGTATTGACTCGTGATTACTTTTGTTTACTGCATACTCAGAGTACTGTACAGTGTTCTACTGAGGACATTTGCATCATGAACTCAAATTTTATCGATAGTGGCGCTACAATTGATGGAGTTAGCCCAAGATTCTGTGAAATGAATGGACTTCAAGGTCATGTTGTGGATCACGACGAGCCCATGGAAATAACGATGGCAAATAAGCAAACAATGGTGATCCCAGTGAAAACGATTAACATGACTGTGTACATGGAACACTTTCCTCCGTATACCAATGATTTTCTGGTAATTGAAGTTCCCGAAGACCAAGATCTTCTGCTAGGCATGCCTTGGCTTAAAACGGCGAACCCCGATATTGACTGGATTGAGGAGAGAGTTAAACCTAGGGCCAAGATCATGCAGGATAAATTGAAGCAAGTGAAAAAGCCCAGGAAAAAGAGCAAGGTGAAAACTACTTCAAAGCCGAAGACCCCCGCTGTGAAGATTGGAGGCCAGCGGCATCCCATTTCGCCAAAGCATGACAAGCAAACTGGGAATGACCTTTTCACCAAAGGTTATTTCTCGGCAATCACCGGCACGACGAAGTATATTTCATCAAAACAATTTCGGAGAATGCTGAAGAAGACAAATGGCATCGAGTGCATTTTTGTTATCCGACCGAAAACTGAAAAAGAGAGTGGTGAATCACAGCAACAAGTTGAAATTGATGATTATCGTCAACATCCTGTGTATCCTATTCTCATGAAACACAAAGATTTATTCCAACAGAAACTACCATCTTGTCTTCCACCACGAGAACATGGAGAACATTGTATGGAAGTAGATACAGATGAAGCAATTTTTCGTCTGCAATGGAGACAATCTCCTGCTCAAGAGAAGGTAATAACAGATTGGGTACATGAAATGCTCACGGCTGGACTAGTACGAGTTTCAACATCGCCGCATGCAGCCCCCACCTTCTGCGTCAAAAATCCTGTTGGATGGAGGATTGTTCACGACTATCGAGCAATGAACTCACATACAGTCCGACGAACAGTGCCAATGCCACGGAAAGACAGCACTGTCGAGAAGATGCAAGGTGCTTACTGGTATTCTTGCTTGGACCTTTTGAGTGGGTACTATCAGTTTAGAATGCGGGACTGTGACATACCGTACACTGCATTTCAAGCACCCGACGGCACATTTGAATATCTTGTGTTACCGATGGGTTTGTCGAATGCACCGGCAACTTTTAATGAAGGAATTCGACGGGTTCTAGCAGATTTAAGTGACATTTGCCAATCGTACTTCGACGATATTTATGTGTATTCGAAGTATCGATCACAGGAGAAGCATTTGCACGATTTGGACCGGGTACTCTCACGACTCGAAGAACACAAATTCTACGTGAAGCTCAGCAAATGCGTATTTTGTGTCGAAGAAATTCCTTGTCTGGGAGATTACGTAGGACGGAATAGAGTTCGTATCGACCCCAAGAAAGTGAAGATTTTGCAAGGCTGGCCCGTACCACGTACCCGAAGCGAACTGCAGTCGTTTTTGGGTACCGCGGTATACGTACAGAGATTTTGCAAAGAACTTTGCGTGCGATGCAGTCCCGTTGTTTGACTTGCTGAAAGGTCCAAACACCAAGCGGAAGATCGACTGGATGCCAACTTTACAAACGCATTTTGAGTCATTGAAAAAGAAAATTAGCTCCACGCCCGTACTGGCAATTCCAGATTTTAACAAACCATTCCGGCTGCGAATGGATGCGAGCGAACACGCAATTGGCGGTGTTCTTTTCCAGGAAGAGGTCGAGAGCGATGAGGTTGCTGAAAGACCAGTTGCATTTGGTGGTCGAAAGTATAAGGATGCTGAAAAGAATTACTCTATTCGTGAGAAAGAGTTACTTGCTGTTCTTTTTGGTTTGCGACTATGGAGAGTCTACTTGCTCGATCAATTTTTTTATCGTAGAGACGGATCATAAATCCTTGGAGACAATTTTCACGCAAAGTCAATTTCACGTCGTGTAGCACACTGGTACGATGAACTGAGTGAATATCCGATTTCTTTTCGATACATTCCAGGGGAAACGAATACTGTAGCGGATGGGATATCTCGTCGGCCTGACTTTGTGAGTGATGAACCGATTCTTTTAGCAGCCATCTCGAGTCGAAGCCAAAAACAACAGAGGATTGACACGAGTTTGACGAGTTTGGTGAAGGAGGCTACCGATCACTACGATGAAGATCCATTCACAGCTGACATTATAAAGCTGATTGGAAACAAGTCGGCGGCTAAGAAGAATGATGTTCGCTTCGTGGAGAGGTACACAATGGAAGGACACCAGCTTTTCTATCAAGCACCAAGTGACGAAAACAAGAGACTAGTTCTGCCAAATATTCAAGAGATAATTGACAGTCTGTTGTTTGAGTTTCGCGATGCGAAATGTTATGGGCAACCTGGTGTTGAACGTACACTCCGTCTGGTTGAACGAAGTTACTATTGGAGAAATATGGAGCGATCGATACGGGTATACGTACGATCATGTGATGTTTGTCAGCGGACTAAAGGACGAACTACCAAACCTCCTGGACTTTTGCGTAGTCACCCAATTCCAACTGCACGGTGGACGCACCTTGCCATGAATTTTATTGTGGCTCTTCCAGAAACACAAGAGGGGTTTGACGCGATCATGGTCGTGATTGATCGGCTGACAAAGCGAGCTCACTTTATCCCGACTCCTATGATAGCATCTGCTTTAGAAACAGCTCAGCTGTAACGGAATCGAATTTTCCCACTACATGGGCTACCGGAAGAGATACTTTCAGACAGAGATTCTAAGTTCACATCCGAGTTGTGGATGGAATTATGTGAGAGTCTGGGCACAAACAGAAATTCACTACTGCATTTCGGCAGCAGGTAAATGGAGTGACGGAGAGAGTGAATCAGACAATTGAAAATTAATTGAGAGCGTTCAGCAGCAGTAGCAACAATGACTGGGATGAGCTAATTTCATTAGCGGAGTTTGCATATAACTCCGGCTATCAAGTATCGATTGGGATGTCACCTTTCCGTGCAGACCTAGGTTATCAACCAGCTACTCCAGCAACACTAACAAGCCATAGCAGAACAGACGGTGATGATGGAGCGAAGTCAAGTTTAGCAGAACAATTCTTGGAGAGACAAAAGGATCTGTTAGCTCGAGTACGGCGACAACTACAGGCAGAGCAAGATTGAATGAATCGAATATGTGACACCAACAGACCGATTCAAGAGTTTTTGATTGGAGATCGAGTCTTGTGTCCATGAACAACCTGGCCAACTACCACGCAGGAACAACTAAGAAGAAATTAGGACCCCGATGGATTGGTCCATTTGAGAAGGTTGGGCATGACTATTACCGTATTGAGTTGCCCACTCGAGTTCGGTTCCACCCAGTCTTTCATACATCTTCATTAAAGCCGTACGTTGCGAGCACCCGACCAAACCAGCCCATTTTCAAAGTTCAGCTACCAGCTGGATCTGAAGGTGAACTGGTTGAGGATATTGTGGGTTTCCGGTGCAAGAAAGGAAAGAAGCAGAATCACGTGAAGTGGCTCGGTCAACCCAAGTTGACTTGGGAGCCCGAAGAAAACCTGCAATACGTGTAGGACTTGATCAATCGGTATCACCAGCGTCAGCAAGCAAAACGAAGCCATCGAAACGAATAGTGAAAGGAGGCATTGTCTTGAAGGAGGACATGTGACGGGTTCAAGCCCGCGCTTGACAATCAAGTGCAGCAACAACGGACATGGAATAACACGATGCTACGCACGAAAGAAGACAGGAAAGGCCAGCTGAGGTGGAGATGCACGTTGGTGCTGCTGCAAGCAACGACAGCAACCTGGCCAATCCAAGGAGTGCATTTTATTCTGAGTGAAGCTAGTATAGTGAGAATTAAGGAATGAGGCTCTGCAAAGACCTCATTCCGGAATCAACACTGAAGTGAGCAAGTCTTATTCACTGCTTTGGCCAAGCAGAGCTGTGTTGACTCTCCACGACCTCTAATTGAGCGAGAGGCCTCACACATCATACAACTACAACTGTGTAACTACAACAAAGTCGTCAAGACAGATCCAACCACTTCTTCTGCAAGTGCTACCAAATCGCAGTAAGCTGAGCTCTGAACAGAGTGAGCTCAGCTACTACTGTGACACTAGGCTCAACACTTGATGATTCAATAGCTTGTTCGGCAGATGTTGCTTCTGGAGTTGAAACTCCATGACAGTCATTCATATGAAATCTGCGCAGCACTTCCTCGACGTAGCTGGCTTGGCTAAAGAATACGAGGCCTTTGTCTGTGTGCACATTGACCTTGACCCCAAGCAAATATTTAACAGGTCCGAGCTCCACTAATTCAAAACTTGCAGCTAGTCGTCGAGCCACGGAGTGACATCGTTCTTGTTCACCCATAAGCAGCAAGTCGTCCACATATACGGTAAGGAGCATGACAATCTCCCCCTTCTCGAGGAGGGAGTAAAGGCCATGATGACTCTCAAGCCGTACAATTCCAAGTACAAGTAGATGCCGATACAGGGTCTTATTCCACACGTGCGGTGCCTGCTTGAGGGCCGTACAGAGATTTGATTAGTTGGCAAATTTGTCTGTTTCCGGGTGATCTACAGCTTTGCGGCAGCTCCATGAATACGGTTTCAGCGAGCTTCCCATGAAGAAAAGCCGTTTTAACATCGTACTGGAGAATTGACCACCGACGCTGAACAGCAAAATAAATCGACACTCGTATCGTATCAAACCGTATAACTGGTGCAAAAGTCTCGTTGTACTCAACACCGAAGGTCTGTTTAAACCCGTGCACTACGAGTCGCGCCTTGAACCGCTTTACAAACCCCTTTTCATCCTTCTTCACGGTGAAGACCCACCTGTTTGTGATTACTACTTGTCACCGGCAGCACTTCGATCAACCACTTGCCACACGCCATGTTTTCGTAAAGACTATCGTGATCGACTTGGTCGCTGCGAAATGAACCTCGAAGTCGTCCAGTCGAGAATTTCTCTTTCTCTTTCTTCCAAACCGCGAGACTCGATGTCGTACTACAGTATCATGTTCACCAACAACTTGATTCGACGAGCTATCAACTGATACTAAGCCACGGGATTTCGAGTGTTGTTCTCCTGTAAATATTTCTCCAACAGATCAGGAGCTCTTGTAGATGGTTCAGTTTGTCCATCTTCACCAGTACTCACAAATATACTGTCTCGATATGCATCCAAGCGGACAACGTCTTCAATCTGCATCTGCATTGGAACTAGAGACACTCGTAATGGAAGAGAATGATCACCATGGTTATACGCGTTCGCCAGTAGCACCTCGACATACTCACGGCCCACAGTGTAGTCTTCTACAAAAATTAAATTTCCGCCTCGGTGAGTCGAGACAGAACCACTTGAGAGATCCAAAACCTTGTATCCTCGCGTAGTTGGAGAATAACTTACAAGGTTCGCCGTATCCATTCTCGATGGCAATGCTCGAACTTTAGGAAGAACAATCCCATTTGCCGCTCAACCACACCGTTTTCCTGAGGAGAGCAGCCGTTTGTCGTCGTCAGCTCAATGCCTTCACCACTACAGAACGCTGATATGTCATTGTTGTCAAATTCTCCCCCTTGATCCGAGTGAATTTCTTCAACTCGCCATTTCTTTTCTCGATACTTGACATGAAGACGAGTTATGAGCGATGCGATGTGATCTTTTGCTTCACTTTTGTACCTCAAGAGATAGATCCACTTGTATCGGCTGAACTCATCCACCACTAACAAAAATGACGTACAACCATCAAGCGTAAGCTCGTTGACCGAGCAGACGTCCACTTGAAGGCGTTGGAGCGGCTTTTGTGCATTGCTAGACTTCGCTGAGTAGGTCATCCTGACATTCTTTCCATGGACACACGGCAGACAGGTACTCCCAATTCCCACTTCTTTGGTGTCAATGTTCAAACTAAGCGCCGCTTTCTGCCTCGCCATGTTCACAATCGTTGATTCACTCGCGTGCGCAAAACGTTTGTGCCATACAGTTAAAGGCACACGCTTCTGTTTTGGATGAATGAGAGCGCTGCAGACTATCTCACGGCGACGTGCTTGATCTTGCACCGACCACAGCCTGTACAAACCATTGACTTTCACGGACTTGATTCGCATTCCTTTCTTGCTAATAATGCAGGTTGATTGGTCACCCGGCATCTCCACAAAAGAAGTTCAACCGCGTCTGCATGTAATTCTGAGACAGCAAATTTGCTGGAGCTCCTGGTACGTAGAAGACATCATTGAGTGTCCGCTTCTCCTGGTGCCCCGTAAATTCGTTGACGATATTCAGCTCTACGCTGCCAGCTTGATTAATGCGAACTGTACTTCCATTGGCGCACAGCATATCAGGACCGTTATTGATTGTCGATATCTGGGTGAACTGTGATAGATCATTGCAGACGTTTGCTGTTGCAGCATTGTCCAGACACCATTCTACCACATCAGACGTACTTCTTGTGGAATGTCCACCAAATGTTGCCATCAATGCCATCGGTCCTCGTGACTCCTGACCCCCACTGCTTCTGTTATCACCTCGAGTCGTAGCGCCTCGACCTCGTGAACGGTTTGCTATATCTCGACCTGTGTTTTTCCAGCAATCGCGATGTTAATGACCCAGCTTACCGCATTTCGAGCACGGCCGACGTTGCATTGCTTTCTGCACCGATTTTTGGTGACCATTGTAATTTCTCGAACCTCGAGATTGCCGATGCCCACCGCCGCGGCGATTGAGGCGGCTATTGCCATTATTCTGGTCACCCGAAAATTGAAACACAGTGCTGGTACTACGTTGACCCGAGGTGGAACTTGAATCACTTGCATTTGTGCGCGCTGAGTTACCTGCAGGTACGCGCATCTTTTCTTCTTGTTCTCTTTCTAACACACGACCTCTGACTTGACCAACCTCCAGATCTCTGCTCTTCATCCTGGCTCCAACGAGTTCGTTGCTCAGGTCGGGGAACACCTCGAGAGCATGAGTAAGAAGAAGACGGGCCAGCTCGGATTCTCCAAGACAGTAACCGAGAGTCACTAAATCCTCTTGCATGTTCATGATGGCGTCAATATACGTTTCCACACGCTCTGCTCTTTCCTACTTGCGCACAAACATTGCCGCCTTGATCAGGATGTCATTCTTGGCCGCACTTCCCGCATTGCATTCTTTCTCAATTTCTTTAAACAGCTCGACAGGATCGCAATTCACCAGCAGTCTTTTGTAGCGCCCAGCGAGGCGAGGGTCGAGCGATCCAGCTACAACTGCTTGAGCCTTGAGCCACTTCTCGTTCCAGCGGTGCTTCTTCGACGAGCTCCAAGCAGCTTCTAGAGCGGTTTCTTCTGTAACTAACGACCACAATTTCAGCACTTTCAGCTTTAACTCGATCATTGTACGCCAAAGTTCATAGTTATCTGCGCCACTTAACTTCGGCACCTCCAGGCTTGGAACATCGCGCACAGATCGTCTTCTCTTCTGCACTTTAAAGTGCTTCTTTTTGTGGTCTCGCTTCCTCTTTGAACTTGTCCTTTTCTTCGAAACCTCCAAGCTGGAGTTGGAACCACTACTAGCCGACGATGCTTCGGAGTCCTCCGATTCAACCTCGTCTCTGTCCGATCCAGCCGAACATGAACTCGAACTCGAGCTGCTGCTTTCTGGTGAAGATGACGAAGGCTTGGGGGCGATTTGGAGGCCGTCTCGTCTTCTTCATCCGTACTGCTTTCTTCACTACGATTCTTGGGACCTTCTTTTGTCACCAACCTACTCGATCCTCGTTGATGGGGAGACGCTCGTTTTTGGGCTCATAACTTGTCGTTTATAGTTGTAGGAGAGGACTACTGAAGGAAGTTGAACGCCGTCTGGCGGAGCAAAGTCTCCGGGATCTTGGTGAGTGAAGCTTGCAAGGAGAAGGAGATTCTTGAAGTGAGGATGTCTCTTCTTGCCGTCAAGCTCCACCACCTCATTGATCCTAAATACATTGTAAATATATCCTATCGTCTTCAACATCTTATCTAACTGGGATCCGCTAAAGACGTGAGCATAAGAAAGGAGGCAATCTCCGACAGCGAACAGCATGGTCACAGCGCCCGATGGTCCTCGCGATGTAGCGGTAACTCCTTCCTTCCGAACGGAGCGCCTTGACCTTGCTGATCTCTTCTGGGTTCCCCGAGGCATCGTTTTGAGTTGTGTCGGTTTCCAAATTGCGCCCTTCGCCGTCGATTTTGGCGCGCTTTTCGTGGGACCCAATTTAGCCAATAAGAGCAAGTAGACGAAGCAGAAAATGATTTTTAAAAAAGTGCGTCTATAGTTTAGAACACTCCCCCAACGTATTTTTTTCGTTCCTGCTTGCAATACCGACACTATTCAAAAACGCTCTGTTGGCATCGATTTGGCATAGTATTGAAGGCTTTATGGCGAAGCGGCGCTCGCTGGCTTTACATTTTGCTCATCTAACAACCGAAACTTGAGTGCGTCTATAGTTTGTAGCAGCACTGTACGCTCTTTTCTAGAGGGAGAATGACCATCAATTCGACGACATTTTCGACTGGTGAGTTTGGTTTTTACACTTTCCGAAGCAAATAGTCTTTGATGTAAGCAAACGTGCCGTTATGAAAGCAGCGCCGTACCCTCATAGGCAGCAATTCCTCTAACTCGGCTGCAGCTAGTGATCCTGCATCGCTTTACCTCTTTGCAGTCGGCGCACTGCCAGCAAAAATGTCATTATCCAATGCATCCACACATGATTCTTCCTGTAATTCAGCCGCCCATGACCAAACAATCAATTCGACGCGAGTCGATCACTGGTAAACTCTGAATAAATCTGTAAATACTCGCTGGTTGCGCTGCAATCGTGGAAAGCGTTATGGGCATGCCCCGACAAGTCATAGTTTTCAGATTACAGCTCGTGCTTCACAAGATGACATGTGCTGCGTGAAGAAATTTGAAGTTGCTGAGTCGTGAAGCCGGTGTCTGTTTCTCGAGTGCCATGCGCCAACAACATTGCCGTCGTTATCCTTGGCGTATCGCCTTGAATGCAAGAGCAAGTAGTTCTTTCGTTCAAGGGCGGCCAGCGAACTCCTTAGGTTCTGGTTGGCATTTTCAATTTGACTCGCCACCGCACACGATGCAGTCGAACTCAAGCAACTCCTTCTCCACAAGTCGCCTCCTCGCCACCATTGCCGTCGTAGGCCTCGGTGCGTCCTCGTCGGTCGTGTCGGCCGTGCCTGCCGCGAACGCCACCAGCCAAGCCAACACCTTCGGCGATGTCACGTCGGGTAACGCCAAGTGCGTCGTGGGCAACCCCAGCGAGTACATCAGCGCGGACTACGTCGACTGGGTCTGGAACAACCGCATCGGCCCCGACGCCAAGAAGAGCGACTCCAACTGGAACGTGATGGACAACAAGAACTGGATCATGGACCACATCGTGAAGAACAAGGGCTCGCTTAACTACTGCATTCGGTGGGACAGCACCACCAAGCTCGACAAGAGCGTGGCGTCCAAGTTCGAGGCCATGCTGACTCGCCAGTTCACGGCCTGGAACGAGTGGCTGGTTGGCTACGATTGCTGGCCGTACAGCGACATCAAGGTGAACGTCGTGGGTTATGCCATCAAGGACTCGTCCGAGCTCGGCTGGAACGACGACTCGATGGGCAAGATCTACAAGGGCGACCTGGACGGCGATGGCGTGCCGCAGTGCCCTCAGAGCTGCTACCGCTTCTACGACAACGGGGCTGGTGCGTGGTCGGACACGAGTGCTTGTGAGGGCGAGCTGTTCGACCTGTACCTGTGGCCGCACCAGGGCCTCGAGGGCGGCTTCGGCTACGACTGGGGCCAGGAGGTCAACATGGAGAACATGCTCGCCAGCATGGACGAGGACCAGCTCACGATCATCGCGCACGAAATCGGCCACGGCTTCGGCCCCGCTACTTTCGGCAACGTCACATCTGCAGACGGCGAGTGTGTTGTAGGCAACCCCAACGCGTACATCAGCACGGCCTACGTGGACTGGGTGTGGGAGCACCGCATGCAGACCGACGTGGTGGTGTACATGAATTGGATCTTTGACCAGCTCGTGGCCAACAACGGCTCGCTCAACTACTGCGTGCGCTGGGATAGCACCGAGTCGCTTTCCAAGAGTGTGGCATCGCAGTTCGAAGACATCCTCAACCGTCGATTCAAAGCTTGGAACCACTGGCTGATCGGCTACGATTGCTGGCCGTTCGAGGACTTTGACGTTAAGGTCGTCGGGTTTGCCACGAACGACACGTCGCTCTTTGACTGGAGCGATGACTCGCTAGGCACGATCTACAGCGACTCAGCGGACACTGACGGCATCCCGCAGTGCCCCGACGAGTGCTACAAGCACCTGGGCGCGGTGGCCAGTGGTGTGGACACGAGTTCTTGCGCTGGCGAAGGCTTCGACATGTCGCTGTGGCTAACAAAGGGTCTTGGTGGAGGCTACGGCTACGATTGGGGTCAGCAAGTAGACTGGGACAACTTCTTGGCGCAGATCGACAGCGAGGAACTCCAAATCCTCGCACACGAAATCGGCCACGGGTTCGGACTCCCGGACTTCTACGAGTCGACGGACAAGCCAGGGGACAACTTCCCAGCCTGCATCATGGAGGCGGGTGCGTCCATGGCGATCACGCCCGGCGACGGGTGGATGCTGCGTCGTGCCCTGGAGCACATCAAGTCCCGCTACGATTTTTAGACGCGCGGTAGGTTTGCTGACGTGAGTGAGGACGTTTTTGAGTGCCATGAGTGCCGTGTACAGTGTGTCTCCTTCACTGCAGTAATTGGTACGTCTTTTCGGTATTAATGATGAGAGGTAAATATGGACCGCTTTTAAAACTCGGCATGCTAGCTGTTAGAAGTAATAAATATACAAGTCTGCGAAGTACAAGCATGAAAGATGATCAGCAGGTCACAGTGGTGATGGATACAAGATAATCAAACGCGGTGGAGTTTTTGACGCAATAACGTTGGAGCTCGACATTCGTGATCTGAAAGTGGGTCAAAACGACACGAATAGCTGAGTTGCAGAGTCTGGTTATTTCTTCTACTTTTAAAGCATTAAAATGCAAGTTCATTCAAGTTGGCTATCGACCTGTGGAGCGAGCGCTTGAGAGGTCGAGTTTTGTAGTACTGCCGTGTAAAAGGTGACGATTTTATGGAAACTGCTATGAATTATAAGCAAACTAAACTCTAGCCGAGGAGCAGAGACGTTCGATGGCGTCCGGAGTAACGAGCAGGGCTTGTTGGTGATGCTTTTGCAGTGCCTCCGTCGTAATGTTTCCCTTCCCACGGCAGTTTTCGCAGTAATGCCGTGCACTCGATCCACCTTGGAGTTGATGCACTTGCGTTCACCCACTGAGATGGACGAATTTTCTTCAGTGTTTTTCTAGCAGCTTGCAGCAGGACCATTCTGGTCGGAGGTTTTGATTTGAGTGTCGGGGAGAATTCGGAAGTGACCATTATTCACAGATAGGGGGGGTAAGAGGTCCTCTATTTGTGTTTTAACTAGAAACTATAGAGTCCTGAAGTCGCTGGAGGCTATGCCTGATTGATGATTTGTCTTGGTCAGGAAATGTGTTGCTGGTCTGTGGTATGTGGTCTTTCATGCTTTTCCAGAATTGAGGTGGCGAATTGGCCTTGCTGAATATTGCTGGTTTCCTTTTGGATTTAATCACCGCTTTGATGACTTTCTGTAGTTCCTGCGAAGTTATTTGCCACGTGGCTGAGATGAATTCCGTAAATGTTGTTGCCGTCCCGGGGTGGTTCTTCACTTTGTGCACTAAATGCTTTGCTCCTTGGATAGCCAGTTGAACTGTCGAGGGCAGCACTTGGTCCTTCAGATGAGAGAGTGCTTGATGTAGTACCATTGTAGCCACTGCTGTCTCCTCCGACGTATTCTTGCTTTGAGTAATGCCCATCCGCATCAATTCCTGCGGAGTATCTCTCGTTATCATCCAGAAACCTCTTCTACTTATGGCATTTCGTCGACCATCCGAGTGGAAAATGATAGTCCACCTCCAGAACTCGTTGGGCCGATCTGCCGGCTGCATTGCTGTAAAAACCGCATAACATTATTCACAGATATGTGGGAGTGTCTAGAAAAAGCTGCACCGAGAACCCTGGACACTGCAATAAATGATACGTCGTTTCGCTATAAGTGATGAAAGGTCGATGGTGCATCACACTGAAGCCATCGAGTGACGACATCGCTCCACAGTCTGGAGAATCCTGGGTTTAGTGGCAAAAACTAAATCTGGGGTGCCGTTGACACTGATTCTGACTAGTCGGAAGCAGACGCGCCTGCAAGATTCCTTGTCTTGGTTACCACGTTACAAGTGTTCCTCCAAGAGGCCACTTTTGAGCATCGTGTTGTGTCGTCCAGCCACCTCCGCGACACCACGGTGATGATTCTCCCCGTTGATGAGGTTTAGGCCTCACTTGGTGTCGATGTCCTGTGAAGTTTTGGTGTACCGAAAGAACATTAACTTTTCGTTGTTGGAGACGATTCCCGGATCTCGGTGGACCGCTAAGCAGCAGCTGCAGAAGCAGGAACAGTTCGATCAATTCAACCGTGACGTCGAGCGATGAATGGATTTGACTACTCTCGATTTCACTGACCGATTCAGCGTGCGCTCTCGAGCAGCTCATCTGCTTTCAGACTTGTCTGGCTTTCGAGCTCAAAGTCTTCGGACAACACCGACGCATCGTACACCAGCATCTCTTTGACGCTCATGCTTTTTCGTTTTTCCAACAAATCGCCCCCGAAGACGGGTCATTCGGATCCGTCCAACCCGTCGATTCTCGCGATCATCTCGGTGAAAAGCTCCCTGCTGGTTGGGGTTTGGCCACACATACCAGAGTTTGGCATCGCCGACTTCGGCGTTTTAGTTTTGATAAAATGATACGCACTTGGAAATTGAACAGTGAAGCGGCGAAAGTGACGAGATTGGGGATGGCGAAATGGTGGAGTTTTAACGGTACAACAATGCTGGGCAGAAGATCGATATTGCGTGAAGTCTCGGTCACATCAGCGAGAAGAATCTTTACAGCGATGCTGTGGGGGTGGCTTGATGGTTCAACACAATATTCACGAATATATCTCTGGGAGAGTGGATCTTTTAAAGTGCCAAGCAAAACAAGGAGCCTCGCAACCACCTCTGCTTCTAATGAGTCAGAAATCGTAAAGATTTACTCTAGACCAGCTCAAAAATTTGATAAATTACTTTTGCTCACCCTCAAGACCTGCATTTCATCAATAACCACAATCAACGGTCTCCTGAAAAGTGTTCACGCGCACATATTTGCGTTACTCTCTCTTCAAAAAATTCATCTCCCATTTTGTCCCTAGACCATCACCAATGATCTCTGTTGTAATTGCACTTCGTCGTCTACCTCGCTAGACCTCTACCGCTAGGCACGCGTCGTGCGCGTGCTGGGCGTGTGGCATATGTGGTCAAGTGTTGAAGGTACACGAATGCTGCAATCTGATTGGCAGATCATTCGGGATACTGGATTGTGATTGGTCGAGAGGTGATGACTACATGCAACGGGAATGCCATATGCAACGGGAAGATTCCCGTTGCAAGTAATCTTCCCGTTGCGGATTGACAGGACCTGTATGATTTGCATACATTTTCAAGTGCTCTACAGAGGAGGTATTATAGTAGGATCAATGCATGTGTAGGAGGGAAGGAGCCGCGCGCTCCGAACTAACTAAATCAATCTCACTTTCAGATTTCCATTCATCTGCTCACATCGACTACAAGCCTCGTTCGCAAGTTCTACTCTCTCAATTAGTTATGAGCCCAAGCTACGCTGACACCGTCAAGCTCGTGGAAGACAACTACTTCCACTGGGAGTTCAACATGCGGATGAAGCTCTCTCGCAAAGGACTGCTGGCCCACATCATCAAGTCGGAGTTCTCTGAGCGACCGCTCCACGGTTCAATGGAAGACCGACGATCTGAAGGCCCTTGGTGTGATCGCTGGAGACGTGAGTCTCACATACCAAGTGTACATCCGTGGAGCGCAGAGTGCAGCGGAGTCGTGGCGTTTGCTCCAGGAGCAATTCAACAAGGCCACGCTCAAGAACCGGCTCATCGTCACCAAGAAGTTGCACAACTTCAAGATGGAGCCCGGTACGCGGTTCGCTGTCCATGTGGACCAGTTCAAGGAGCTGGTGCTGCAGATGGAGACTATCGGAGAGTCTCTGGACGAGACCCGACAGCTCGTGTTGCTGCTCGGCAGTCTGACGGACGAGCTCAAGATGATCGGCACTGTACTCGAGAACACCCCCAACGTGACGTTGGCGTACGCGATCCAAGCTCTTGCAAGTGTTGAAGTATCGGACGAATCGACATCGGCTCAAGACAAGGCGTTCACGGTGAAGAGGAACCACGGCAAGTTCAACAAGCGTGCGTTTCCAGGGAAGTGCTTCTACTGGAAGAAGCCAGGGCGCAAGGAGTTCGAGTGCCGCAAGAAGAAGGCCGACGAGGGACGTGGACAAGTGGCGCAAGAGCAAGCGTCTGACTTCGCGTTCACGGCTGCGAGTGCGATGACCAAGAACGAATGGCACGTCGACTCTGGTGCAAGTTCGCACATGACCAGCATCCGGGACAAGTTCGTGTCCATGTCGGAGCTGAAGACGCCGGTCCGCATCACGATCGCAGACGGTACGAAGATCGACGCTGTTGCCAAGGGCACCGTCGCAATGAAGCTGATGGACGGGACGTCCGTCACGCTGTCGGATGTTCTGTACATCCCTGAAGTTGAAGGAAGCCTCATCTCGGTGTCGAAGCTGGCCGAGAAGGACGTCACCACGCAATTCAACAATCACAAGTGTGTCTTTCACTTCGGCGGTGCAACGGTCATGGAGGCCAAGCGCTGTGGAATTGTCTACAAGCTGAAGACAGTGGGGGACGAGGTGTGCCAAGTCGCGACGACATCTCGTAAGGAGCCGTGGGCTGTTGTGCACGCACGCCTGGGCCACATCCCGTACAAGCGCTATGAGCAGCTACGGACCATGGCAGATGGATTACCTATTGTTACGGGTTTTGACAATTCTGGCGATGTTTGCCCGGGGTGCTGCATGGGGAAGACGAGATCGGATGACTACCCACGCCATCCCGAGAAGCTGGTCAAGAGCGCTGGTGTGCTGGACCTGGTCCACACAGACGTGATGGGTCCGATGCAAACTCGGACACCTGGTGGTTGTAGGTTCGTCGTGACATTCATCGACGACTACTCACGCCATGTGACGGTCTACTTCATGAAGGCCAAATCGGAGGTGCTGTCGAAGTTCAAGATCTTCAAGGCAGCAATGGAGAACGCAACGGGCAAGACAATCAAGCGTCTGCGTTCGGACAAAGGTGGCGAGTACACAGGTCGACAGTTCAAGGCCTATCTCGCGCACAACGGCATCAAGCATGAGAAGACGGTGCCGTACACGCCTCAGCACAATGGTCTGGCTGAGCGGGTGAACCGGAGCCTCGTACAGATGGCTCGCTGCATGCTCTATCACGAGAGCATCGAGAAGAAGTGGTGGGCTGAATCTGTCAACACGGCTGCGTGGATCGTCAACCGGATTCCCAGCTCAGTGACTGTCAAGACGCCTCATGAGATCGTGTACCAGACAAAGCCTCAACTCAAGAACATGAAGGTCTTCGGTACACTCGGCTACGCGCACATACCCGACGAGAAGCGCCGTAAGCTGGACGCGAAGGCATTCAAGTGCCGCTTCATGGGTTACGAGGATGGCGTCAAGGGATACCGTGTACTGAATCTGTCAATGGGTAAGGTGCAAATCGTACGCACCGTGAAGTTCATGGAGACCACAAGTGTTGATCGTCTGGGGGCAAACGCAGACGAGGAAGACGATGGTGATGCTGTCACCACTGGTAATGGGCCGACTCCACCGCAACCGGAAACTTCGACCCAGATCGTCCCGTCTTGTTTTTAAGTTGGTGACGTGATCCCACTTCAACGTGACGTGAGCACCGCCGGAGCAGTCGTTCCATACGGATCGACGCATTCCATGATTACGAGGGCGCGAACTCGTCACATTGACGATACAACGGATCCTGAAGAGGCAGGAGCAAGGAAGAAGCAGGTCATCGACGCTCCTTCGTCGAGCGGGACGAAGCGTCAGAAGATGACCCAAGAACGAGTGACACCAAGCGGTGATCAGCTCGCCATTCAAGGTGGCCAAGTGATGGCTGCTGCGAAAGAGGTCGCAAGGTCGTTTGAAGAAGCGACTACAAGTGAGGACCGGGTCCAGTGGGGGAAAGCGATTGCTAGCGAACTGCAGTCGCTGAAGGACAACAAGACGTGGAAGATCGAGCCGAGACCGGAACACTAGCGACCGATTGGATGTCGTTGGATCTTTGCACTGAAGCGCGACGAGAAAGGGCAAGTCGTTCGTTACAAGGCTCGTCTCTGTGCCAAGGGATACTCACAGAGACACGGCATCGACTATGAAGAGACACACTCGCCAGTGGCGTACCTGAATTCGATCCGCGCAAAGCTGGCCAAGTGCTGTGCAGAGGGGATGCACGTCCATCAGTGTGATGTTGACACGGCATTCCTGTATGGCACGTTGGATGAGGAGATCTATATGGAGTTGCCAGAAGGTCTCCGGGAGCTGTTGGCATTGGCGCGCGATCTAGGCGATCATGATGTCATGTGCCTGCTGCTACAGAGTTTGTACGGCCTGAAGCAAGCATCTCGTGTGTGGAACGAGACAATCGACAAGCACCTCAAGGGTATGGGGTTCAAGGCTGCCGATGCTGATCCATGTGTGTACACACGTGGTGAAGACGACGATGAGTGCATCGTGTGTCTCTACGTGGACGACATGCTGATCGCATCTCAAGATCTGGCTGTGATTGCTTCGGTGATGGCTGGGATCGCAGAGAAGTTCCGGATCAAGGACCTCGGAAAGGCGCGCTTCATTCTCGGGATCGAGATTGACTACGACATGGAGGACAAGACACTAAGCATCAGTCAGCAGGCGTACACGGAATCGATCATCAAGAAGTTTGGTCAAGAGAATGCCAAGCCGTGCCTGACGCCGTTGAAGCCTGGAGTTCACCTGACAAAGGCGGACGAACCAACTACGGAGGAAGAGAAGGCACGGATGAAGTCCAAGCCATACCGTTCACTCGTGGGAAGCCTCATGTACTTGGCGTGCGGAACGCGACCTGACATTTCGGTCGCAGTGGCCAAGTTGAGTCGTTTCCTGGAGAATCCTGGTGAGAAGCACAGGGATGCCGGCATCAAGGTGGTGCGGTACTTGCTGAAGACCAAGGACGTGGGCATCATGTACGACAGATTGCTGGGACTGCAACTTGAAGCGTACTCCGATGCGGACTGGGCAGGCAACCGTGACGACCGACGCTCGGTGAGCGGGATGGTGCTCATGCTCTGTGGTGGTCTTGTGGTGTGGCGTTCGACGTTCCAGAAGACTGTCGCTCTGTGTTCAACCGAAGTAGAGTATATGGCGCTGAGTGACTGCGTGAAGGAGTGCATCTGGATGCGTCGTCTACTTAAGGACATCGGTTCTGAGCAGGTTGACCCTACGGTGATCTACGAGGACAACCAAGGTGCTATGGCGTTGGCGAAGAACATCGGCTACCAAGCTCGCACGAAACACATCGACATTCGCTACCACTTCATTCGCGAGAAGGTCGCAAGTGGTGAAGTCACGTTGGAGTACGTGGAGTCCAAGAGCCAACTTGCAGACTTCCTGACAAAGGGGCTGTCGACTAAGACACTACGCTACTTGATGATGCGTGGCAACGTCGGACCCAAGCTCGAGACGTCGAATTGAGTGGGGGTGTTGTGATTGCACTTCGTCGTCTACCTCGCTAGACCTCTACCGCTAGGCACGCGTCGTGCGCGTGCTGGGCGTGTGGCATATGTGGTCAAGTGTTGAAGGTACACGAATGCTGCAATCTGATTGGCAGATCATTCGGGATACTGGATTGTGATTGGTCGAGAGGTGATGGCTACATGCAACGGGAATGCCATATGCAACGGGAAGATTCCCGTTGCAAGTAATCTTCCCGTTGCGGATTGACAGGACCTGTATGATTTGCATACATTTTCAAGTGCTCTACAGAGGAGGTATTATAGTAGGAGCAATGCATGTGTAGGAGGGAAGGAGCCGCGCGCTCCGAACTAACTAAATCAATCTCACTTTCAGATTTCCATTCATCTGCTCACATCGACTACAAGCCTCGTTCGCAAGTTCTACTCTCTCAATTATCTCACAGTTCACGCTTCGTCCGTAGCAAGCGACCCAAACACCAGATCACCAGCAATCCGAATCGTTCGAACGTCTCCGTATTCGTCAGTGCTCTTTCTAAAATTCATCTAACGCCGCGACTCCATTTTGCTTCACTCTACCAAGGCCCTTGAAGACCTCACGCTCGTCCAATGTCTTCCCCTCTGCAACACCAAAGTTCTACAATTTGTGGCTATGCTTTTTCTCCCTTGCTCCATTTTCATTGTCTAGGCGCGCCGACGTATGCAATCGCAAAACAATCACGTCGATGAGCATCGCACGGTTCAGCCCCGGAATATAGTATGAGGTTGCCATTGGAAGTCGAATTTTGCGTGATAGTCTATAGCCAAGCAGAGCGAAGTCTCCATAGCGGCAGGTTTCGATGGCTGCGGTGCAAGATTGGAGGCAGCACGATCATACCAGCACCAGAGTACTACCCCCAGCTGGTATGGAAAACGTTAGATAGTCGTCATGCACCATAAAGCGAGGGCTGCCAACAGTAAAACCCTGAACGACTGCTTCTTTGAACGTGCTTGCCGCGAAGGATAGCTCAAACTCCGAATGACAAGCCCGGTAGCGTGTGGCGATGGACCAGACGATGGTAGGCTTCGTGCTGCCTGCACTACACAGGTCTTGTATCGCCTCCCTTTATCAATAGCAAACAGAATAACGCAACAAGCAGCAAGCGATCCTATGCTGAAATACGACCTCCCATATATGATATTGAAAAGACACATTAGATTTTGAAGTCCCGACCGAAATTGGAGTCTTTCAATCGTGATGTATGGGAACAGATCGGATGAGGATGGATGCTAAGAGGCTAAGCGGTTGCGGTAGACTAAATTTTCCCTTATTTCACTCAGTGTAGTCATTCTTGCAGCAGGTACAAGCCTCATTCCCACGTTACCTCCGAGGACTCAAACCCCCGCGAAGCATGTCCTTCCTGCGAGCTGCTAGAGCAGTCTTGACGAAGATTCGCCAGTCCACATGGCCAAAGCCAAGTTCGGTGTCACCAAAAGTGGGCGCCCGTTGCTGCAGAGCAGAACACAATACGACGAATACACTGCCAGTTAATCATCACCAGCAGCAGCAAGCTCCGTTCGTTGCACCGGACGCGATCGAACATCTCCGCCCCAAACAAATACAAGCCCACGCCATGCATGGCAACTCGATCTGGTGGGACCACCGCCGTGTGCTGAACGATCTCGTCGTGGAGAACGGGGGCAAAGCGCCATCTCGGTACTTGTACCCGGAAGACGAAGAGGCTCTCGACATTCTGGTGCATGACAGGCACTTCTCCCGACCACTGCAGCAGCGAGAGTTGAAGTAGCCGAAGTTTACAATCGTTTTCTACGTGAAGACGATAACATCTTCGGACCCGCTGACACGAAACGTGAGTGCTTCACTGCCATGCTGAAAACGCTTAGAGTATTTCGCACGGAGGAAGGCTCGATCTTCGATTTTGACGTACCAGAACCGCGTATCAGCATGTTCGTCGAGCATGTTATTTCTTCGTGTGTCGAAATCGTTCAAGAGGAAGGCAAACTGAGTTTTGCCGACAGACCATTCCTAGCGTGCAAGGCGGTTCTTCCGTGTGGCGTCGCCGACTTCACGATGGAGTGTGAGAACCGCGAGAATGTCGTTGTCACTGTAACAAAGAATTTGTCGGATGGCAAAGCGAGAGCTTTGTTGCTCATGGACACAGTTCTCGCTATTAACGAAGGGCAGGGCACGCCCAGCGACGCAATTTACGGCATCATTACCGACTAGTATCGCTGGATCTTCGTGAAGCGGACGTCCCAGAAGATTGTGTGGAGCAGAGATTTCATTCTCAGCTCCAGCGGCGAAGAAGATGCCATTCGAGTGGCGCGACGCGTGCGCTCCCTGCTGAGAGAGTCGATTGGGGTATAGATTGTCATAGGCCCTTCACAGTTTTCATTTTCAGACGCTAAGCCAAAGACTTCCTTCCGTTGGCTGCTCGTTAAGAAAAAAATCAAACGTTTAGAGCAGTTCCACTCATGGTGACATTTCCTCCATTAAGTTTGACGAGCAAGCGGGCCCATGCTCGACCGGAAATTGATAAAAATGCTATGTGCGTCCCACAAGTGGCTACCTTATTATGCGTGCAACATCAACCAGACCTTCTATCTCTGAAAAGCCACAATAAATTTTTGCAGTGTCTGCTGCACCGATTTCTCCGAGAAGCGCAAACGATTGAAACTTCCACACGGAGCCACCAACGTCACTCAATCTAGTCATTCGCTAATGCTGGATCCGGATCGTGTCGGAAGGTTGATTAGGAAGTCGACTGAGCGCACAGCGAGGAAAGACAGCAAAGTAGGAGACTTGGTAGTTGATTGTTGGTCAACGAGGTAAAAGTGAGAATGAAGTAAGAGCTTGAGCTCCGCGCTAAACATGTACAAGGGCTATCCCCTTGAGGTCTCCTTTGGGGCTACATGCAAATGGGTGGCGATCTTGATTTCCTTGTGTGGTGCGCCCCTTCATCTGGACTGAATGAGCCTTGCTCACGGTCGCCTGTCCTGAGTCCGTACTCAAATGAGCATACGCAGCGATAACGGCACTCGCTGTGGTGGATAGAGAGCTTCACCTGGCTCTCATAATGTCGAGCGAAGCTGCTGCGAACTTTATTGTTGCAACACTCCCCCATGAGCACAGCTTCCAAGTCGTAGCATGTTTCGGAGGCGGCCGAAAACAATGCGATCGGTTGCCTTGGTGAAGATATCGGCAATCTGTTGTTGGGAGGGACAGTATTCGACGTCGACTTGCTTGTTTGCAATTGACTCGCGTACGAAATGGTACTTGATGTTTAGATGTCGTGTACGCTGAGTTGAAACCGGGTTCTCCATGGACTTTATCGCAGACTGGTTGTCCACGCGGAGGACGATAGAGCTGTCATCTTGCTGTAGCCCGTGTTCTTGTAGTAATTGTCGAATTGCGATACAATCTTGGACGGCTGAGCAGGCTGCCACGTATTCTGCCTCCATAGTAGACAAAGCCACGGTGGTTTGTTTTCGAGAAGACCACGAGATGGACATTCCGTTGATTTGAAGGATGGCCCCACTGGTCGATTTTGCAGTTGGAGAATCCCCAGCCCAATTAGCGTCCGAGTAAACGATCGACTGCAGCTTTGAGGTAATGACGTTCCCGTACTTGTAAAATAGCCCGATATCAGCGGTGCCTTTCAAATACCGTAGAATCCGTTTGATGCCATTCCAGTGAGTCGATATCGGGCAGGACACAAATCGCGAGAGGCAATTGGTTGCCGTAGTGATGTCTGGTCGAGTGCAGTTAGAAATCCACAGGAGACTGCCAATTGCTTCACGAAACGAGTTGGTCTCGACGAAAGCAGTCCCATTGTCTTCAAAGAAACGATGGTTGACATCCATAGGTGTCGCTACAGGCTTGCATTTGTCCATACTGATTTTTTCAAGCAAGTTGTGTAGTTTCCACCGCAGTGCAACGGAGGTTGGAAACGCAGTTTTCGGGTTCGACGAGAAAGAGGCCATGTTCACAACTACAAGATTCCAGAGGTTGCGGTGCGTCGGGTCTTGCCCGCCAAGAAAGATGAGCAACCGATACCCCGACCAAATCAGCGCCGTGGTTCGACGACCCTCTCGGGCTTGTTTTGTCCGCCACGTCCCAGACAAGACGGAAGTCTAATTCTAGGTGCAAGGTTCAAGCGGTAGGCGAGGATGGCGATTAGATAAGAGCTGCTTCATTCGGTCTTTCGCTCACAGAGACTCGAGCGTGCAGACCAAGCGCTCGCAAGTAGGCAGCGCAGGATTTTACCCACCACACCACACCCGGGGCTACCTCGGTTTGCCTTGCGGTGCAAGCCGCGCCGAGGCTAGCCTCAAAAACTGAGAAATGAAGCAGCTCTTGCCTCAACATGGATTCTTGTCAGGAGAGAGGAAACTAGAACTGTTTGCTGCTGACGCAGGAAAAATTCCGTTTGCTGCATGCTCGATCCAGATCCCGACGCACTTTTGAGCTTCTCCTAACATCTTGATATTGAATCGTTGAGCGAGACGAGTCCTTACTTGTTCCGATAGTTTGCCGTCTTGGCTCACCACCAGTATATCGTCAACGTAGAGACCAAGTACACAGAGACAGCCATCACGACGCATGAAGTAGATGAAGAGCAAGCGCAACAATGAGGCGGAGACTGGAAATTTTGAGCACGGGTGAAAATGTCGAGACGAAGTCCACTCCAAATATTTGTGTGAAACCACGGGCGACGAGGCGAGCCTTGAAGCGCTCCAATTCACCTCTGCTTGAAAACTTGATTTTGTAAACCCGTTTGACGTCACGACGTTGGCGTTTTTCGGTGTTTCGACAAGTTCCCATGTGCCATTCGCTTGAAGGTCGGCTAGTTCTTTATCCATAGCCTCCTTCCAATTTGCCCAGTACCCGCTACGCATTGCTTCACTTAGTGTGCGCGGTTCCTTGACGTGATCAGACGCAGAAATTGAAAGGAACACGTAAGCTGGACCAGCAAAAGCTTCAAAGAATGATTTTGGTAGCTCGAAGTCAACAGGTTTCTCTGGGCGGCGCCTCCCAAATACTCGTTTAAGTACACTGGCCGGAATTGGCCGACCATAGTCGTCTGGATACTTTCATCATCACTGTCAGCAATTTCAGGACTAGAATTTGACTGCTGATCTTGCTTGGAGGAAGACTCCGTTTCTTGCAATCTCGACGATTCGTTGTTGATATGTTCGCCGTGAAGTCGGTTTAGCGTTTCCGATGTCTCTGGGTTTTGGATCTCCAGCTTATTGACGTTTTGGATGTCGGGACTGGTGATGAACCGCTTTGTCCGAGGCAACAACAGACAGTAGCCTTTCTGGGTCAATGAGATCCCAACAACAATAGCTTTTTCAGCTCGTTTGGCGAGACTGCGGCCTGTTTTGCGCCTAATATGAACAGTACACTTCGAGCCGAAATGGAGAATATGGGATACTCTCGGAGGTTTGCCGGTCAGGACTTCAAGTGGCGACTTGTAATCAGCGTTAGAACGAGTCGGGACACGGTTTCGGATGTAGGAGGCATACAGAACAGCATCTCCCCAATAACGCAGTGGTAACAAAGATGCCCACAACATTGCGCGAGCAGAGTTCATGAGGGTGCGATGAAATCGCTCAGCCTTTCCATTCGAGGCCGACGTGTCTGGGTGGGCGTTCTGGAGTCGTATGCCGTGCCGGGCAGCATATTCACTGAATTGCGAGTTAAGAAACTCCCCCCACCACCATCGGTACGTAGGACCTTGATCTTCAAGTCGTACTGCCGCTGGAATTCGGTCGCGAAAAGCAGATACTTATCGAACGCCTCGTCCTTTGTGTGGAGCAGATACACTTGGTTGTAGTTAGAAGCATGATCCACAATGGTGAAAATATGGCGATGGCCGTTCCTGTCAGGCTTCAGATCCGTCTTCAAGTCCATACAAATGACTGCACCTAGTTCATCTGTTGTTCATTCTTCAAAAACCTCCGTACCCCACAAGTGCCCAAGACCAGCGCAGAGACAGTCCAGAAACGATTGGCTGTCCCCTCCGGGAATGGGGAGCCCCTGCCACCCGGAAGCTAGCGCACCTCGAGGCAGGTCCTGGAGGAAAGCGTCCGGTTGGTTACCCTTGGGGCGAACGGTCCAGATGCCGCCCTGTTAAAAGCTCCACCAACTTCTCGCGGATTGACGCCCGAGGCTCCGAGTAACCCAGTCACCGAAGCAAGTGGAACAGCCGCCACCATGAACCAAGCCTTCAACCCAGCTCGCGGAGTGACGCCCGAGGCGCCGAGATTATCAGTCAACGGGTGCAAGGGCTTGATACCCCATGCGCAAAGCCCACCAAGAATCTCGCGGAGTGACACCCGCGGTATCAAGCTACCCTCTTTGTCAGCGTGGAATGTGCCACGCTGGTGCCAAACACGCTCTCAACGAGTGATCTCTGCCTGTCAGATGTCAGCTCGTCGAGGTGTGCGATGGTGTGCTGCCTTAACACTCATGCGTCTACGGGCGTAGGGATGGAGGTGCCGCTGGGGCACCGGGACCTGGGCAGACGGGTATGGGCTGACCAGGCATGGATATTGGTAATCGTTAGCTAGAACTAAATGAACCTAATATACCTAACCGTGAAATGAAATGAAATAGTTCATCTGTTGGTGCCGAGTCCGACGTATCCTGCACTGGTTGTGAGTTTCCGAGACTGTTTCCCCTCTGCACAAGCCATACAGAACGTGGCTTTCTTATTTGCAAGCGTAATACCTTCAGCAAAATTCTTTGACGCCATTTTCATCAGATCTTGATAGTCGATATGGCCGAGTCGTTCATGCCACCGTTGAAGCGAGCTTGTCTGCACATCTAAAAAATGCGCTTCCGCACTAGAGTTTCGTGTCCCTAGTGTCGTAGAGTTCACAATCCAGAGGCCGCCTTGTTCTGAGGCCTTACCGACTACAGTGCCATCGGGAGAATGAAACGTACACGTGTCTGAAAACAGGAAGCTGAGACCACGGCGCCGAAGTTGGCTCAGTGAGAGGAAATTCCGTCCAAGTGCTTCAAAAAAATAGACATATGTTACAAGAACGGTTCTCCGGGCCCGTCCACGAATGTTTCCAGCACGCAGTTCCCTTGAGAGTTGCCGTCATTGTGGCCGAGTTAGCAACCTTAATTTGGAGACTAGAACGATTCCCGCAGGCATCTGTGACGGAACAAATCGTAAATCTCTAAATCTTGAAATGCGGATTCCACCCGCAGGATATGTGTAAGGCGTTGAATTCCGCACTTCCCCACCACGGAAATGCGCTAAAAAGCGCTTAAATTCATGCAAATATCAGGTTATAGAGGAAAGGTTTTCATCAGTGGAGCGATTCCCGCAGCTGTCTGAGACGCCTCCTAAAGAATAGACGTACATAACCAGTACGTCTAGGAGCCTCAAACCGAAGGAGAGGCTCGCTCAGATTCATAATCTGCTGCGGGAATCGCTCCATTTGCTGTTTCGGTACCGAACAGTAAGTTCTTGTCCGTGCACACGTGGTGAGTGGCACCGGAGTCCAGGATCCACCCGGTTTGTCGAGACTCAGTGCTGTTTGCATTTGTTGAGGCTGCGTACCACAGGCCAGCATCGCTGTGGTGTCTACCACCGTCTCTGTGGTTGATTCTACCGTATCCTGCGAGACCATTGCATTGTGTGCTTGACCTTGCTGCTTCAAAGCTGCCTTTAGGCGCTTGAGTTCGGGACATGCAGGGCCACGATGACCCTCTTGATCGCAAACGTAGCACACCAACATAATGCTGGGCTTTGTCGAAGCCATTAGCGCTTGGTCATGTCCGTTTCGTGGGCCTTGTTTTGATTGGCCATTTCCGCAAGAGTGCAATTTTTACTGCGGCGCATTGTTCGTGTTCTTCTCGGACGATTCGGAAAATTTAGATGGTCGAGCAGGCTGGTTTTGCTTGCGCCCATCCCCTCGTAAGTCAGCAAGGAGAGCAAGGATGCGATCTGCCTCCTGCAGGTAGTTACGCTTAGAGCGATCAATACTGGATATCAGAGTGCTGGCCAGATCGGGGCAGGCATTCGCGCTGAAGGTCTCCAGGAGCAGCAAGCTGTGATCACCTGTCATGAAGTGAGCGACGTACTTCAGATAATCAAGATATTCTGAAAACGAGTCTTGATGACGTTTGCCAGATGTTAAGCGTTTGCAAAGTTGGACTTGGTTCAGCTTGCACCCAAACTCGCTACGCAACTTGGCCTTGAAGTCGTCATAGTTGAAGTTTGTCTTGTCTATACGCCACTGTGCCACGTTGGAGTGAAAGAAACGCGCAGCTTTCCCGTCGAGGAAATTCACCAGCACAGAAGCCTTGATCTGTGATGACCAATAAGACTGGTTTAGCAGAGCCTCAGTGTAAATGGCCTGCTCATACTCGAGAATGAAATTCTCGAAGCCAGCTCCCAATTCGAACTTGCGACAAAGCACGTCTTTGATCTTAGGATTTTTGCGCGGTGGCGCCGGTGGTACCGGAGGTGCGGGAGGAGCCCCGGCTCTGGCAGCTTGCAAATCTTCTTTCAGCTGCGAGATTTCAGCATGAAGTTGAGGTGCGGCCTGAGCTTGCTTCCTGAGCTCAGCAAGCTCGGCCTGGCGTTTCGACTGTTCTGTCGCTTGTCTCTGCATCATATGTGCAAATTCAGCGCGCATTTCCTCCATTTATTTTGCCATGTTAGCAGAAGAACTGGCGAGCAAGCGTAGTCCAGCGATATCTGCACGAAGAGCTTCCAGCTCGGGATGTAGTTTAGTTGAAGTTTGCTCGGTTTTAACACACGGGTTAGCAGCGGCTTGAAATTCGCTCTCTAGACTTCTTTGAACACGACTTGGTTTTACCTCGTCGTCGGGGTTCATTTCACGCAGGTGTGACACAGATGTTACGTGTCAGCAAGTTGAAGTTGCCACACATCACAGATTCTCGCGCGTCACAGATTTCCACCCGTAGCAGATATCGAGTATGCCGAGTATCAAGAAACATAGGTGTTCGGTTTAGCAGTCTTGGGTCGTAGTACAGTATAACGCGGCGCACTTCAGTACAAGCCGTACCTTGGGCTCATAAACTGTCGGAAGGTTGATTAGGAAGTCGACTGAGCGCATAGCGAGGAAAGACAGCAAAGTAGGAGACTTGGTAGTTGATTGTTGGTCAACGAGGTAAAAGTGAGAATGAAGTAAGAGCTTGAGCTCCGCGCTAAACATGTACAAGGGCTATCCCCTTGAGGTCTCCTTTGGGGCTACATGCAAATGGGTGGCGATCTTGATTTCCTTGTGTGGTGCGCCCTTCATCTGGACTGAATGAGCCTTGCTCACGGTCGCCTGTCCTGAGTCCGTACTCAAATGAGCATACGCAGCGATAACGGCACTCGCTGTGGTGGATAGAGAGCTTCACCTGGCTCTCATAATGTCGAGCGAAGCTGCTGCGAACTTTATTGATGCAACTGAAAGCTT
This sequence comes from Phytophthora sansomeana, assembly GCA_032158285.1. NCBI lineage: Eukaryota > Oomycota > Peronosporomycetes > Peronosporales > Peronosporaceae > Phytophthora > Phytophthora sansomeana. The sequence goes on from JAPDHH010000285.1 coordinate 147,186, forward strand.
CACTTCCGAATTATGCCCGATACGCAAAGCACTCAACCCCCCCCCCCCCCCCCCCGACAAGCATGGCCCTGTTGCGAGCTGCAAAACCAAAACTGGCGCAAATTCGGCCAACTACATGGGTGAACACAACCAATACGACGAATACGCTGCCAGTTAATCAGCACCAGCAGCAGCAAGCTCCGTTCGTTGCACCGGACGCGATCGAACATCTCCGCCCCAAACAAATACAAGCCCACGCCATGCATGGCAACTCGATCTGGTGGGACCACCGCCGTGTGCTGAACGATCTCGTCGTGGAGAACGGGGGCAAAGCGCCATCTCGGTACTTGTACCCGGAAGACGAAGAGGCTCTCGACATTCTGGTGCATGACAGGCACTTCTCCCGACCACTGCAGCAGCGAGAGTTGAAGTAGCCGAAGTTTACAATCGTTTTCTACGTGAAGACGATAACATCTTCGGACCCGCTGACACGAAACGTGAGTGCTTCACTGCCATGCTGAAAACGCTTAGAGTATTTCGCACGGAGGAAGGCTCGATCTTCGATTTTGACGTACCAGAACCGCGTATCAGCATGTTCGTCGAGCATGTTATTTCTTCGTGTGTCGAAATCGTCCAAGAGGAAGGCAAACTGAGTTTTGCCGACAGACCATTCCTAGCGTGCAAGGCGGTTCTTCCGTGTGGCGTCGCCGACTTCACGATGGAGTGTGAGAACCGCGAGAATGTCGTTGTCACTGTAACAAAGAATTTGTCGGATGGCAAAGCGAGAGCTTTGTTGCTCATGGACACAGTTCTCGCTATTAACGAAGGGCAGGGCACGCCCAGCGACGCAATTTACGGCATCATTACCGACTACAATCGCTGGATCTTTGTGAAGCGGACGCCCAAGGAGATTGTGTGGAGCAGGGACTTTATTAACGAGGCCACTCACGATGAAGATGCAGTTCGAGTGGCGCGACGCGTGTGCTCGTTGCTGAGAGAGTCGGTTGTGGTCTAGCTTGTTTTTCGGTCATAGTATCGTCGTATTCATGCTTTTATAACCTTTGCTCGCCAATAGTGCAAGCGAAACAACGTCTTTCAAAACATCATGTACGCCACACCATTTACGTAATCCACCTCAATCTCATGTTAAATCCGCAGCCACACAAAAGCCAGCGTCAGATACAAAATCGCCAGCTAACTCACAAACCGCAGCCAGCCGCCATGCCGAACGCCGCCGCCGACGTCAAGAAGAAGTGCGTCCCCCTTGGTCTTTTAACCCCTTTCCCCCACATATTAAATCTTATTTCTTCCTGTGATTACGTAGCGAGGGCAACGAGGCCTTCAAGAACCAGGACTACCCCACGGCGGTGGCCAAGTACTCGGAGGCCATCGCGTTGGACGCTTCCAACCACGTCTACTTCTCCAACCGCAGGTGCGTCAAATGGACCCTTTTTAATACTTTTTGCTTCTACTTTCTCTCTCTCCCGCCATCTTTTTGGTTCTCTTATCTGTTGTACTGACGTTAGTGGATGCATGTTGCCTTTGTGTGTGGACGCAGTGCCGCCAACGCCGGCTGGGGCAAGTTCCAGGAAGCTGCGGGCGATGCCGCCGAGTGCATCCGCATCAACCCCCAGTTCGTCAAAGGTACGTTATCTGTGATGACTCACTTTTGGCTCGGTGGTATCCAATCGTGGTGGACCCATTTCTTTTAATTTGTTGAAGCCATTTAAGCTGACTAAAATCTACGGTACCATGTGTCCAGGTTACCACCGTCACGGTGTTGCACTCAAGGGGTTGAAGAAGTACGAGGAGGCTCTGGCGACGCTGCGTGCCGGTCAGCGCGTGGACTTCAACAACGCCGACTTGAACCGCCTCGTGACGGAGATTGAGCCCCTGCAGGCTCGTGCGGAGCAGGCCAAGCGCTCGGGCATGAGCCCTGCTGAGCTTCTGAAGGAGCGTGGTAACGACGCGTTCAAGAACGCTCAGTTCGAGAAGGCTATTGAGGTGTACGGTGAGGCCATTGAGGCCTGTAGCGACAAGCCCGGTTCGGCCCTCGCGCTGTCGTGCTACAACAACCGCGCGGCTTGCAACCAGCAGCTCAGCAACTTCTCCGGTGTCATCCGTGATTGCACGCACGTGCTCGAGTACGACGAGAAGAACCAGAAGGCGCTTCTGCGACGTGCTCTGGCCTACGAGGGCCTGGAGCGCTACCGTTTGGCGCTGCAGGACATCCGTTCGCTGCTCGCTATCAACCCCTCCATCGACGTACGTGGCTGTATTTTATTTTAGTTGTGTACTTTTACTCACTATATTTTTTTGTATTTGAGCAGATTGCCAACAAGGCCCAGCACCGTCTCAGCAACTACGTGCGCCAGCTGAAGCAAAACAACTAATCGCATTAAGCAGGAACCGCCGTAGAAGCAACCAACACGCGGAAAATTTTAGTGCTGACACTCCGAGTAATTTTCTCGAAGCTTGAAGCGCGATGACTGCATGCTGTTGCTTCATCAAGAACGGCAATGCTGACGGAACAAATAACCAGTAGAGGAAGCCTTGTCGTCTGAACGTGTGAAGGTGAGGACATGTGACGGATAACAGGCAAACCGTTGGATTTCTTTTCATATTTGTATGTGTGTTCGTTCTTTATTATGGCCGGATGTGTTTATGATGGAGCTCATGATAACTGTTTTCGCCGCCGTGTAATGTACGGAAGTCTCGTTGGACTGGAGGCCGGAGAGTTCTGCACTAGAGGCGACGAGTTTCCCGTGGTGCGAATAGGTCGGATTGGTTCTTGGTATTCCGGCACCTGTACTGTCAAGGGCTGGTGTACTGGTGTGACTTCTACCAGTTTCCGACTTGACTTGAGGGGCAAAAAACTTGAGTCTTGTCTCCATGGATGCTCAACAAGTGGAGGCGGAGGTTGATCATGTGCCATCGTCACTTCTGGGGAAAAGAAGGACTCAAACGTTCGAGTTGGCGGCAACATGGCGTCTAGCTCGTCGAGTTGCCCAAGACTGCTCTTGAGCGTCAGAAGGCTGTTGGTACTACTGCTATTGCTGCTATTGTTGCTGGTGCCGTAGCCGCTGCACTGCTGCCACAACGGGAACCCGTTCCATTCACCGGTGAATTTGCGAGATACAGATGAAAACGGCACCGCATTTTGAGGCGCTCGGAGAAATGACGAGGCAAGGAGAGTTTCCTCACCATCCGCGAATTCAGTTTGAGTGCGCTTGCTCTTCGGGGACGCTTTCTTTTTCTTGTTGTTGACAGCCACACGGAGAAGTGTCAGATACCGTTGCCACTCAAGATCGTCTCCTGTATCAACGCCTTCGTCACACAAAGTACCCCGACTTGTAGTCTGCGTGACTGACTCCATGACTACTTTTGAGCTTTGTGCATGCAGCTTCAACTCAAGCTCTTGTATTCGCTGCTGCGATCTTTGCTGCTCTGCTCGCTGGAGATCATCACTGTCATCTCGTCGACTACTGGTCTGCGTCTGGGATTCCGTTGCTGCGCTTGCCAATTTTCGGTTGCTCAACTCCAACTCAAGCTTTTCAAGTCGCTCCTGGACTCGTTGCTGCTCATCTTTTCTGAGGAGCTCAATGGCGCATTGTTCATCGCGCCTGCTGCTGGTTTGTGTCTCCGATTGTACTATCACTCTTTTTTCTTGGAGTTCCCGGGATCGTTGCACCTCAAGTTTTAACTCGTCAAGTTCCTGCTGCAACCGTCGTCGCTCATGCTTCATCGACTCCAATTGACGGATTTCTTCGGCTCGCTGTTCTTCACGCTTTCGGTCTTCTGCTCGTTGCAGTTCTCGTCGAAGTTCTTCCTGCCGCCACTTTTCCTCTTCGATTGTGGCCAAGAACCTCCTCCGACGTTGTTTTGCTCGCATCCGAAGCTGAACTCGACGAACCGCTTGCAGCAATTGTTGCTCTTTTCGCTTCTCCTCTTCTCGCCGCTGTATCTGCGCCTGAATTATCGACATTAGACGCTGTCGGCGCTGGCAAGAGCGAGTCCGTCGTTGTAGTCGACGAACCGCTTGTTGGACCTGTTGCTGGACTCGTTCGATGAGTTCTCGAGCTTGTGGATGGCATCGCATTGGATGTTGGGCACACAACCGACCCGAAGGTGCGTGAAAATACCATAACGTTTTACCAAACTCGTAGGCTTGCCACTGACCCTCACCCATGACTTTTGTATGCAGCACCTGCAGTGGTCCGCTCACGTACGCAACCAAGTAGTGTTCACGCTCAAAGTCCAGTTGCTGAACTAGAAAAAGCTTCTTGCGACGAATATTAAGAGGTAAAGCGGCTTCTTGGGCTGCTAGTTTGGGCACCTGCGCAACCTGAGCGTCCTGAACATCTTTTCGTTTCGCGAACGGAACAATCTTGGCCGATGCCTGCACGAGGTTATGCCGACGAAATGTCAACTCGTAAGGAGTGGCCAAAGACGCACGTGACGCCACGAACCAAAGGCGGCGATAGATGTCAGCTCCTGTTGAGTTGGCATCAAGTAAGAAGCGCTCGCCGTTGATTTCCAGCAAACTGTTGTCCACCTGCACACTGTTCATCTGCTGCAGTGCTGCTGTTGATTCTTCGTCCATTGTAGTTGACGGAGATGCTGGAGCTGATACTTTGCCAGTGATAACGACTTGAAAGGGTCCGGTGATGTCTTCCAAGGATGCAAGCAGAGCTGCTGTGGGTGGGGACTTGCTGCCGAATTGTAGCGGGGCTGTGGCTGGTTTCATGCTGTCAGCGATGTTGGATAAAGTTTGGCCATCATTGATTAGCGTGATTGGGGTGCGACGGTCGTCCAGAGTCTTTGCAATGCCTCGAAGCTCCAGCTGCAGGCCGTAGAATGAAGACACGATGGTTGCATCCAGCGAACGAGACTTAAAAGCTGGTGGCCAGCTATGGATAAGTCTCACATGGTACAACGCGTCGGATTCGACGTCGCTTGTAGGCGCTGCTTTTGAGTCCACTGCTTGTTCATTGGCGCTCATTTGAAAGACGATTAATGCTGCTGACTGGAGTACTCAAGACATTTGCTAATGCGAGTGAAAGCTGCTAGAAAAAAACTATGCAGAAAATAGGTGGTGACCTGCCAAGTTCATTACAGAAACTACCGATGTAAATGCGCCAACACATCGACCATTGTGGAGAATTCTACAGCAAAAAGTAAACTAATTGGTTCAGCGACAATAATTTGGCGTCATGTGGATGGAAAACCAACAAGGAGAGAGAACGACATCCTACGTATACAAACTTTTCTAACTATCGATTAAGTTTTGGGCAAACTCGATCACGAGCGAAGTGCGAATTCGAGGTGCCGTTGGTGAACTTTTACCTAGTATCAGGGATACTGAGGATGGTGAAGTTTTCATCACACGGTCACCAGCAAGCGGCGACTGTGAGACGTCTCCGCTTTGATTCACTTGTGCTTGCTCGGACTGCGTAGCAAACGAGAAAAGTGAACTCTTTCGTCGCAAGTTCCCATCTTCATCGACGTACGTTTGCGATCTTGGTGAGGGCGTTTGTGCCGTGTTCCGACTGGTGGTTTCCACATCAGGGTCCAGCTCTACGGCGTCGTGCCAAAGTTGAAGCCGTTCTTGTTGGCGAGTGTTTTGCTGCATAAGTATACTGTGCTTGCGATCACGAAGCTGCAGCTGGAATTGCGTTCGACGTCTCACACGCTCTTCACGAGGTATCAAATCCGACTCGGACATTGAGCGCGAGGCGAGGAGTGCCAGACAAACACTTGACGGTTCGACTACTGCTGAACTCCGAGGTTTGCTGTCAGACTCCATGGATAGGTATTCCAACTTCGCCACTGTTGCTCCTCTTATGAGCATCCGCTTCGTTACTGTGCTGGAGCGCCGCAAAACTCCGTCTTGATCGACAAAATCCACTTTCAACTCCAAAGGCGTCAATGGGATTGGACGTTCTGAAAGCGAGCGCTGGAGACGCTCCATCTTGATTGCACGATGGCTTTAAACCGTTGAACGACCCGCGCTCGCCAGGATAATTTGCTGCTTGTGGGCTACTTTCAAAATGACCAGATACCTCATTGTTATTGTTTTTTGTGGCTAAGAACGTGAGGAAGCGAGATATTATCAACGGACTCATGGCCTTAATGATCTGAGGCGATGCGTTTCCGTCTAGCATTATCTCTCATGGATGATTTTATTCCAACTCGTTTAGGGTGGTCTCGCCAGCTATACATGTACGTAGGGAAATTGGGATTGGTGCTCAAACTAAAGCGAGCGTCTACGACGATAAAGTGTGACATTGACTTGGTTTGAGTTGGTAAGTTGGAACTGAAGGTCATGTTGGACGAGATCTCGTCTTTCGTGGCGAAATTGGATCACATGGCTGCATTTTTGTGCACACTACAAGAGCCCATCGGACTCTTTCACGTGGCCCAAATGTTGACTTTTCCTTGGCGGTGATTTTACGGAGCCATCTACTTGTGGTCGGGCTCCACTGCGGCTTCACATTTCTCTTCAGCTGATTCCTCGGCAGGATCATTGTTGACAGTCAGCTCTTACCTTTTTTTATTATCCTTAATATTGCTGGAAGTCTGCAAACCAAAAACTGCGCGCAGATGTAGGAACACTCGAAACATAAAATATGAGTAGTGCACGTTGAATGAAGTGACTTTAGGATACTAAACGCAGTTGATAAAGAGATATATACTCGTTGCCACCCAGCTCTTTCGCACCAAGCTTTTTCCTAGCTTCAGCCCCTGGCCGGCCAATAGTGTATTCGTTGGCCTTGTCCTCTAGATGGTCGAGCCGCGGCGTTCGCGTTCATTGCCCGCCTCATTGCGCCACGTTAGGGCTGTTGCTTTCGTTCTTTTCCACTGGCTTTTGAAGCTTTCAATGCGACCGCGAATGCCCGTAGCACCTTGTGCTGATGTCTCTGGCTGTACACCTCAGGAGAGACTGGTACCAGCTCTTGTCTATAAATTGTTGTGTATTTTTGCAGGACAGGCGAGGGTGATGCCTAGTTTCGAGGCATCTTACCAGGTCTTATGCAATTAGTGCTACGTTGGCCAACGCTGCTGTTCCACCTCGTCCTCTTCAAGTCGTCGGTCACCAGCTCGTCGACACCAATGAAATTCGAATGCAAACGAGACTCGACTGGGGCTCCGAGTGCCACGTCGCAGGCTAAGACGCCGCTCGATGCCGCTCGATGCCGCTCGATGGGCTCTGTTCGAGTCCTTTACGGGACTCGCTCGCTCCTGTTCCGACGGAACTGGACGATTCGACGAGTCCACCGAAGATTTGGCGTTCAGAGGTCCGTCGTCGCCGAAATAATGAGCGAGATGGAGGAGCGGATCCCACACTACCTAGAATTGGACGCTGAGATGCAGGACCCGATGGCTCCTCACCGATGAAGAGGTGCCAAACAGTTGACTTTGTTGGACTGTACAGGCAGCTTGGTGTGAAAAAGGCAACTCTACTTCGTGGACTCTCGGGTTGTTTAACCTTAGAAATGGTTCATCCAGAGCAGTAGAACGTTTTCAACGTCGAATGCCCACCGACATCCACCATTTCACGTCAACCATGGGGTAGATCATCCTCTTGTCTGGATCTCTGCGTGTCACCTTGGATATGAGCCCTTGAGCCAGAGGGTGTCGGTGCCAACCAGGTTGGAACACTACTGACGACTTGGTCCCTCCTTAGTCACGAGAACTCGTGACCGGCTCAAGTCGAAAGCTGCAGCCAAGTCGCCATCTCTTTTCATTTTCCAATTCACCTTGAATGCAACAGATCAACTACCTCAACGATGTCTCCGATCAAAGCGTTCAAAGCTCAACCGAAGGCTCCGATGAAATCGGTCAAAGCCAAACCGACTGCGTCCACGACGGAACGCAAAAGCCGACGCAAATTCTTCTTCCCCCTCGAAACCCTTCAAGCCTATTCGCACTACCGTCAAGACGAAGCTGCTGACTTACTCAAAGTCGCTTCCATCACGCTCAAGCGCATCTGTCGTTTCCACGGTTATCGGTGGCCCTACCGCAGCATCAAAGCCCAAATGCGTCGTGCAGCCATCGCCGCTCAAAAGTTGAAAGCTGCCAAGGTGCCGATGACCCCCAAAGTCTGCAAGTCACCGGTCGAGAGCACGTCGGAGATTCTACTGCAGCTGCAGAAGGTGCCGGCCACGGCGTCTCCGACTTCGGTCAGTGGATTGTTGTCCCCAATTGCTCGAGAAAAGCTCATGATCCGGTCACCAACGATTCAACTCGCAATGATCGAGCCGTTGAAGTCCAAACTACCGCAACTTCCACCGCTGGCATTAATGCTGCAGTGGCAGAATCGCCAGAATTCGGCAGCGCGCCTTCGACCGACACTCGACTTCAAGAATTCGGCGTACGCTGCGTCATTCGACAAGTCAGCACCGAAGTTTCCTATTGGGAGGTTGCCATCGCTGCTAAACACTTGCGAGACGGAGCGACTTCGTTTGCCATTGACCGAATTGCTCTCGACTCGGTACCAGCACCACCACTACAACTACTGCAGCTGAAAAAGTGTGCGCATTTTTCACATGTAGGTCAGGAATTCACGTGTGCTTTGTCGTGTTGATAAGTGATAAAGCTTTTTTAAATTAATTACAATTACGCAGGAACTTCCTTCTTTTAACGCCTAGCCTGTTGCATGAACGTAATTCTACTCAAGTGGTCAAGTGGTCATTACAAAATCGCAGGTCTTCATTTCTAACTCGCTAGATTAATTTCAAATACTGTTGTCGGGGCTAGTACTTAGTTTTGAAATGAAAACAACAAATGTATTTCGTCAAAATACACTAAGGTCCTAGCAGTATTCGTCGGACTCGTCGGTTTTCATTGGAGCTGGAGGTGGCGGCGTCGCAGGTCCCGGGACGAAACCATCTTCGGCTTCCTCCGTGGTCTCAGCGGGAGCTAAGATCCGTCGACGGAGGTTGCCCTCGTCGTCAATGTAAGTATTGGTTCGTGACGGAGACATGGCCGTATTATTCGCCGTCACATCAACGAGGTCTTCAAGTGCGAGCACCGCTTCCTGTTGCTGTTCGTACCGACGGGCCACTCGCTCTGCTGCTCGCTGACTAACTTCTTTCAACCACTTGTCCTTGTCGAACTTGGCTTGGTACTTGAGTGACGCGTTGGCCGTCCGTTTGCGTTCGGCCTCTTCGCCAAGTTGCATGGTGGCTCTTCGACTTGCTTGTTTCTCAAGAACGCGGTCGTCTATTGAAGTGTGGAGCTGTTCATCCGGAGCCAGCGCTTTGGCATTTTTGATGGAGACACCTCGTCGGATCATCCTGTGGGTCACGCGACTGGATCGACGGAGGACGCCATCTTTGTCCATGTATTCAGCCTTCCGATCCAGCCCTTGAGCGAGATTCATGTCGGTGGATGCTGGGACGAACGGAGACTTGAGCTGCACGTATGGTGACATGGATCAGCTATTTGGAAGTGGAATCGCCTTGACAAATGTAAGAATACAGGCGCGAATGGAACGCAGTGCAGTCTTCTATCAATAGTTACTAGTCCTGGAAGTCTTATGCCATTGAAAAGCAAGACACGCAGCAACTGGTCCATGTAGATTAGAGTGGAGAGTTCTGGGCAACGGCAATAACAACCATGATGACTTCAATGTAGCCATTTACGCAATAGTTTGCAGTAATTTCCCATAAATAATATCACAAATGAGTCGATTCCATTTTAACCAATAGGAGCTCTTCATTTGTTTTTTTCTACCAATCACAACATATCCAATAATTTTGTTCTAGATTCGAAATTCCCTCAAAACCCAATAATACGTCGACATTTGACAAGCATGGCGACGTCGTCCTTGGACGTCTGCAAGTTCTTCTTCGAGCCCGTGTACGACGCCGACAACCCACCACCATCTGCTACAGCCTCTCCTCCTTCCTCTCCGTCTTCTGCCGCTCCGATTGAGCCCCTACAACCCAAGAAAAGGGGTCGGAAGAAGGGCGCGTCACTCGGTTCCAGTCGCCATCGCTGCCGTTTGTGCTCTAAAAGTTACATCTAGGCGCCTGGTACGGGCTACTCGAACCTTTTGACCCATTTACGCATCAAACATCAAGATTATGAGGACCATTTCAGCTCTGGGAAGCTGGACACGGTAGAAAACGTTACACTTGATGCAGGCGAATCTTGTTTCACTTTGAGGACAACGTCATCAGTGCTCACATCATCGGCAACTTCAAGTGTCCATGTACCCAAAGAGAAAGGAACTGCGGGGCGCAAGCGCGGTCCAGTGTACGAGCACTTTGAAGACGTTCCGTCCTCCCCTGGGAAGAATAACAAGAAGATGCGCTGCGTGTACTGCCAGAAGGACACTTCGCAGATCAGTGGACGATTGAAACTTCATTTGGTAGCTAAGTGTCCACAAGTACCGGAGGACGTCAAGGACAAGTATGCAGGACACATCATTGACAAGAAAGTGGGTTACCAAGGTGGAAACGGTAGCCAAAGTTGATTCTACAGGGACGAGTGTGGACACTAGCGTGGACGTCGTGGACTCGACAGATATGGATACAGGTGATGTGGATTTTCGTAAAGATAATATGGACACTACTGTAAGTTGGGATGCTACGAAGACCGATATGGATGCCACGGCTGCCACTTTAGTGTCTGTAGCATACGTGGATGCAGTGACCAAACCAAGACCCGTTGTTGCCCCTGAAAAACTTGGCTAAAGTCGCTTCAGACCAAGTTGCAACACTCGTCACCTTCAAGAGTTCCAACCACTGTTTTCCGTCCGAGAACTTCAGCACCCGTTTCACTTCCAGCTCAAGCACCAGCTCCAGCTTCACCGCAACAACATAATCAGCGTGAGGATGGCGATCTTCGTAGCTTTGAGGAAAAACTCACGACTGCTCTGGTTACCACCAATACGCCCTGGAGTTTGTTGGACAATGCACCATTCCGCGAGGCCATGGGAACGCTACGCCCAGCATCAAATGACTTCCCATTGACTGCAGTTCGTGCTCGTACAGAAGTGCTAGATCGTCTGGCTAAAAAGTATGATCAGGATTGTCGCGAAGTGTTGGCCACATCCAGCACTATCACGCTCGTGGCCACTAATATTATCAGTGACGATGGAGTAAAGAAGACAAGTTACATGGCACTGGATGAGTGGCGACGTAGGTTCGTACTGGCGGATGCTAGTGATGACTCGGCGTCTCCTAATGCTGGTGGGATAACTTCCGTGCTGTCAACGTTGCCCGCTACCACTGCTAGTACGACACTTTTTCTGTGTGCTCCAACGTCGGGTATGTACACACATGCACGTCGGAAAATGCTAGGTAACCCACTTTCGTTCATGGGAGCGTGCATGACACAGCAATCGGCGCTACTGTTCAATGAGCTTGTGCTAAGCAGTCTTTCACTGGAAGAAGCGCTCGACAATGCTGTGCTTGTAGCTGATGCCCTGCATGTCATGCCATCACTTCGCCGACGCGTCCTGGGGGATGTATGCTCGGGGGATACGAGTCCATTCGACGGAGATGCGAATTATTTCGCACAAGTTTCGGTCACGAGTTGGCGTTCACTGGCTATGGCAGTGAAGCAGGCTGCGCGCCTCGAGCCATTTTTACGGACAGCTATTTCGCAAGAAAAGCAAATGATAGCTTCCACACCGCCATCAGCCATCTTTCGTCAATTACTGGACATGGGCTGCAGTGAAATGACTTGGAACACTTTACGGCTCGCCGATCAACCATTGGCACCGCTGTATTTTTTGTCGGCGTTGAGCGAACTCCAAAGCACAACTTCGGGCCAACAACTCGCGTTATGGATTTGGCTGTTTGGTGCCGCTACGCGCTCACCTCTCCTCGAAGAAAACTCGAATGCGTTGTTCTCGAGATTTATGCAGCGGTTGTCATGCTACGTGGAAGACCATTTCATCTCTTGCTTAATTTTGGACCCCCGCGTACATGGAGCTGGACTAAGTGTATCCGGACTTCGTCGATCTCGCGGTGTCACTGTTCGTTTGGCAAGTGCTCTCGTCCCTGGCTTCAACGAGACCAGTTTTATTCGATCATATAACGACTACGTGAAGCAACAAGGAGATTTTGGTGAGCCTGGCGTCTGGAATTCTGCCAACACGTCAAGCCCATTGGAGTTCTGGGGAGATTATGAAGGTGATCCTCAGCACAACCAGCTTGCTATTGTGGCCAAGGCCGTATGTTCCTATGTGCCCCACTCGTGCTCGTTTGAGAAATTGTGGGCAGCACACGCCCGACCAAACTCAACTGCGAGAAAACCAGCGAACCGATACACCTTGAAGGAGCATGAGACTATTACCAAGATTCGCCATAGCTCCACCGTTAACGCGCGGGCGAATACCATGGCTGTTGTGAGCAAGTTTCACACTTTACTGGACGTGGAGAATGAGCAGACTGTCGAAGAAATGCTGCAGAGTAATAAAGAAGCCGGTGATCAGGAGGCCAGCACTCTCAACTTGTCGGCACGTTTGGTACTGCAGAGAATCCAAGACGGACTGGAGGAAGATGTGGCAGCTATGGACTCACCTTCTACTCCGCTGGATGCTACTTGGTTCGACATCAGTTCTACTGGATTGGATAAGATCAGAGACAGCATGGACAACTACTTGAGTGCTACAATACAGCTGTAACTCGAGAAAGTGTGTATGGTTTCAACGTTGCGTGTTGCGTGCAAGTTGCCAGGCAAGATATCCTATCATCCGGATAGTAATGACACAAATATATATTAACAGGTCAAGGTGAGATGAGTAAGATCATTTACGTCCGGATAACTGCCAAAACTTCATTTTGAAAGGGTCGATCTTGAAGCGGCGCGGATCTTGAGCATTGATCAAAAGACTCTCATGGGCCAAACATGCAGCACGTTAATGGGCCGGTGCTGCCATTCTCGACGATACCCAAGCATGCAGCACAAAGAAGCCAAGTCCAAGGAGCCGCTCGTGGTCGAAGACGAAAGCTGGAAACGTTGGAGCTCCTACAACCTCATCCACCACCCCACAGAAGCCTCAGGAGTGCAGTACAACCGAAAATATTCGCCTCCGTCCTACGTGAGCACAAGTCAACAACCTGCCGAAGCCGTTTGGGAAGTATAAGACGTCGGAATTGTTAAGATCACATCGATAGAGACACAAAACAAATGAATCTTCGAGTCTTTGCAACATTTTCACTGCCTCAATAGCTATCGGTGTCGAGGTTGCTACATGTAGCACTAGAAATATTGTTGAGGATATTTCATTTTGTTAAAACTAAACTGCTGGACTCGGTTTATGCTTCAACACTCGTTTCAGTTGCTACGTAACCCACCACCTTACTTGTGCATCGATTTTCGGCTCCGAGACTTTTTCTTTGAGCGACGGCGTGAACTACTTTGACGACTCTCGTCTTGAGCGGTTTGCTCGTTCTCGTGCTCTTCTTTTGGTGCTGTTCTTCATTCTGCTGGATGTCGTCGTCGTCTACCAGGAAGCTGCTGTTAGTTACTGTACCTCGAAGACTGGAAGAAGGAGACGATGGTGCCAAGAAAGTGTCCGAGACTTCAGTGGCACGATCCAGTTCTGTGTCTCGGAAGACTCGAGTGTCCTCGTCTCGGAAGTCGTTGATGGACGCGTAAGAATCCTCAGCAGATCGCGACGACAATTGTGTGAGTCGATCAAGATTAAACTCCCCACCCTGTGCAACGTGTTCTTTGCTCTCTTGGTCTTCATCGTCGTTATCTTCGTCACCTTCTTTTGCACTCCCAAAAGCTTCTTCATCATCTTCTTCTTCCACTAACTCCACGGCTTCTTGACGAACTTCCCGAACCGTGTTGCGATCACTCAGATCCCAAATCAACGACGCGTGGTTCATATCTCCCTCTCGAATGTCATTGTCCACTGTATCGTCCTCTTCACCATCAAGAGACTTCAACGACATGTCCGATTCGTCTTTTAGTTGTTCACGTCGTTGACGCCAAGCCTCTTCTTTAGCAGTCGTAGCCTCCACATCATCGTCTTCTCTTTTGCCTAACAACTTGTCTTCTAGAGACCCATCCAGCAGATCTTCCACACTACGCTCTCGTTTCGAGCAGCAACAGCACGAACTATTGGCATTCCCCATTGGTATCTCAGTTACCAACTAAGGTCGTCTGCAGGATACGTGCGGCTCTTGAGACTCGGTGTCGCTTAGTAGCGACTGTACATTTGATGAGACTTTAGTTTTCATGGTTTGCATGGATTTCATAGTTTAGATAGTTGGAAAGACTACGAGGTTCACTTAGGAAAAGTGTTTGAGCTTCTTGGTGGGCGAGTCGACATTCTCGAGCAGCATCTTGGGCTTTCGACTCTTGGGCGGGAGTTTGTGTTTCCACAGCGTGCAGTTGGCCAAGTACTTTGGACACTTGTCGTGGCGGTTGGTTCCTCGGCATTTCTCGTTGCCAGTCTTCTCGAAACCTTCACACCAAGTCCATTGATAATGCTCGCAGCTCTTTACCTTGTGGCCTTCAAAACGTGTCGGCACCACGCGGACGACAACCGGAGCGACATCCTCCATCAATTGTCGCTCTAATGCTGTGGGTGTAAATGTCTGTCCTTGACTAGCACACAAAGCTTGATGAGCTCGTCGTTTGGCTTCCGTGCAACGATTGCAGATTTGGAACGAGTGCATGAAGCGCTCGAGATCCAACGCACCAACGCCGTTGATGTCTAATGCCTTAAACAAAGCTTGAGCATCTGCAGTCACGACTGCGTTTGCGTTTGCAGCTGATGCCGAGGAGCAACAACTACCATCGTTGCTGTGCTTTGTGTCGCTCGAGTTGTTTGATCCCGATGCTTCTTCTTTCACTTGATGGTGGAGGATCAGTTGTTGAAAGCGCGAGGGTGTCAAGACTTTGGTGGCAGGGTCGCAAAACTGGTGGAAGATCTGCACAAGTTTGAAATCGGCGATGTCCGGCGTGATCGCGAGACGACTAACCTTGCCACTAGCACTTGCTGCTGCCACAACTGACGTAGCGGAGGCTGCGCGTTGAACTGGGAGACGAGGTTTCAGTGGAGCAGCTACCTTGATCTGCGAATTCGGCGGCATGGAACCAGCTCGACGCTGCATCGGAGCAATGGGGACACCGTACGTGGCGTTGATTTTCCTCATCGTGTTCATTGCAGCTGCAGAGTTCGCCATTGCCATCGCTGCTGCGAGTTGGACATTGGTCGTTACTTGCGCCTGAACCTGTTGTCCGAGTTGACCCTGGAACAAAGTCGCTTTCGTCATGGCGTCGGGGTTGAGGAAGAATGGCTGCACTTGTTGTCCATAGCTGTCCAAGAACTGATTAGCTGCGGCGGCGTAGCCCGAGGGTGAAAAGTAGTCGAAAGGTGCCGCAGCATTGTTGCCATTTGCTGTTGAGCTGTTGGATGAAGCTGCGGTCTGCGCGTTGAATGGAACAGTCGTTGAAAACATGGCTTGACTTGCTGCTGCGAGGATGTTTGCATTGGTGCTGCTTCCCATGTCAGTTAAATCAAACGGTTGCTGCTGTGACGCCAAGAAGTTCTGCGGGCTGTCGTAGATGGAATTGAACATGCTCAGCACATCCGGATTGTCTTGCTCGTTCACGCGGCCACTTGGATCCGTCGGCAGGAGTGAATTGCCGCGAGGCATCGCATCATTGAGACCACGAGACGGCGAAGGTGTCGGAGAAGTAGTCGAAGCTACGGAGACCTTCGAAGGAGACTCGACCATCGCAGAGAGCTCGGCGTCCGTGAAATCGGGCAGACTGTAGTCGTCCGACAGCATAAATGGCTCTTCGTCGTCTCCAGCTTCATCTTCATCTTCACCTTCATCTTCATCTTCACCTTCATCATCGTCCTCCGCGTCTTCCTCTTGATCCTCAAACGCTGCAGCACGCGTCTGACTGATCCGTCGTTTGCCACGAGGTGACGTCGTAAACCCTGGTTCGTACACGCACGTCGTAGACAGCAACGCAAACCTCGCGGGTAGTGTGGCGGTCGGCGTGCCGTTCGCTTTCGCTGCTTCATACTGCACCAGCCACGTGCCGTCCTTGGAACTGTTGATCAAGTTGGTGTCGAGCTTGAGTCCGTGTTTATTCTCCGGCTCCTGCTTCACTTGCACGACTTCATGGGGTTCTTCGGTAATGATCGGACTCAGCGGCTCGAATTCCGCCGCGTCCAGCAGATCGTCATCGTGTCCTGTGGTCACTGCCAAGTCCCACAATTCTGAAGACAAGTTCATTAGGTTATTATCTTTCAAGTCGCTGGTAAAGGCTTCCGTACCGGTCACCACTTCCTCGTCGTTGTTCGGAGCGAAGAAGGCGTCAAAGTTGAGCAGATCCGAGTCCATGTCCTGCATCGTGGCTTGCTGGCGTCGATGTCAGATGGCAATTGACCTTGATCTCCGTCGAGGGCGAGCCGCATCTCATGCGGGTCAAGCCAACTATTCCGAGCCGTGCAGCCATGTCCACCAAATTTAGTTGCCACGTTGAAGCGATGGCAGGGCTGAAGTCTTATCTCGCTCCAAGTGGCACCTAGCACGGCCACTATTTCAAGCTGGAGAGCTCGCTATTTGTGCTGTTGCTGAACATTCTTCTGCCGTGGACACTGCCATTGTTGGAGTGAATTATGTTGAGGCCACCTATCGAGCTTCCTGCTGCTCGAGTGAGCACCTATAGAGCACATTGCAAAGTGGCATTGGTGTAGCCACCTCGAATCCAGCATCCGATTCGCTAGTGATGTCATATCCTGTTCGTCGAACGTTGCGTTAAGGATCCGCTGCAGGAAGACGTTATGCGTGAATACGCCCGGTTCGGCGGGGTATTAATTTTAGATCATATTTCACTTGGTATTTGTATCAGCCAAGTTGAAGTGGGCAGCATAGATACATCAGGAATGAGAAGTAAGAGGTGAAGAGCAAAACCTTGATATTGGAGCTCATGGCTCGCTGGCCAAGATGACGCCCCCGTAGCTCGAGTGAGCCATGTCTTGCCTCGCCAGCATGGGCCTTGAGCTGCTGAAAGCTTGCCGATTCAAGACGATAGCGGCCATCCACCTCGGGCTGATTGTCGTTGGTGTCTAGCTCTTGATCGCAGCTTGAATTGGCCAGGCAATTTGACACGCATGAGCAGCGCCACGCTTACGGGGCTCGCGTTACTCACGGACGATCAACTCGGCCAGGGGATGCGAGCTCCTGCAACGTTGCGCGGAGGCCGTCGCATTGTGGGCCAGCGCGTGAATGAAGGTGGTTGCCGCCAAAATCCACGCCTTTTGAGCCACCGACAGTGTCTGCAGGCTCGAGAGGGATATGCCAGCGGGAGACCGGTTTTTTCAAGAGGGATATTGAAAATATCCGATCGACTAAGTATCGTGCCTCGTCACTGCGAGCACCTCGGTGGGGCCGTCGAGCAGCGAGTCATACACACTCCAACCGATACAGCGCACGAGCTGCTTAAGCTTCGTCGTCTTTCCCAGATGGAGGCACTACAACATTTGCCTCGAGCTTAACAAGCAACAACAACATGAACCAGACCGACAGCTTCACTGTGCCGCGTGAGCTCAGGTGCACGTACCGCAGCAAGCCGTGTCCCAACGAGCGCGCTCGCAAGCGTAATGGCACTCTGCACAAACTGTGCCAGACGCACCGACTCAAAGCCAACAAGACCCAGCGCGATATGCAGCGTCGTCTTCGGGAGCAGCGCCGCCAGCAGCAACTGGATCGACAACTCGCAGCCCTGCAAGTCCGTGGTGATGACCTGGAGCTGATCGACGAGTTCCTCAAGGCTGACATTCCTCTGGAACTGGACACAGACGACGAGCTCGTCATGTGGGATATCCCTGAACCGCTCGAGGAGCCCGTGGACCTGAATCCGGAAGACATCGAGCTGCTCGTGGCGCTGCTAGGCACAAGTCGCACCGCGTAAGGCGGCCAACGAACGACCCATGATGGCCAACAGAACCCGCCAGCTCCACCTGAATTCGTGCACAAACACCTAAATATGAATCACCCTCCGTAGCTGCAGCGTCCAGACCCCGACTGCAGGCTACCATGACGATAGATAGCACCAACCCGGTCTAGAAAAACCTCGTAGTACGAACTTACATGTGAAATGCTCATTACAGTCCCCACCAAACACACCTGAATATAAATCTCAATCCACCTCGAATCTTCAGCAAACCGAGACGATCGCAACGTTGTCATCCTGGTTCCTCAAAGCAAATTTTAAGTGAAGAAACACAATCGCTGGTCTTGTTGTTCGGAATCGACTTGTATTAGTATGGTATAGTTCTTGATCACATGCAGTAGTTGGCGTTGTACATAGTTCTCCCTCCATGTTGGTTCCTTCCTCTCCGCTACAGCGTGACCGACCAGGCGTCGTCGAACACTGGCGTCATCGACGGTGTCGTAGGGGACACTGGGCACTCAACGCCCTCGTCTTTAAGCAGCGCCATCATCGGCGCGTGTTGCCTCGTGGCGGTCGTCCCCTCCGAGTCGAAGAGCAGCACCTCGAGGATCTTGACTTCCAGCAGGTCGAAGCGGCTCTGGAACGTGTAGCCGTCGATGGGCTCCGTGGCGCTCTGCGGGCTCTCGGGACTCAGTCGCGCGCGCTTGTTGCGGGGCGTGAGCGGGGCGACGTCCTGCCCCGCCTGCTGCTGGGCCAGGATGCGCTTCTTGCGCTTGTGCAGTCGCTGCTGGTTGGCGTTGGCCTTGCGGCGGTGGAAGTCGCAGAGCTTGTGCAGCGTGCCGTCCAGTTTGGTGGCGCGTGGGGCGTCGCAAAACTTGCTGCGGTAGGCGCATTGCATCTCGCGGGGCAACGCGGACGGCGTGGGCAGGAGCGACATGTCGGTGCGGTAAGAGCGGTCGGCGCGACGCGAGCAGTTCCGGAATGACCGCCATGACCGCTTCCATCGGAAGCCAAGCGAGTACTATAAGGCCATTGGACCGGCGCGTCAACTCTTGGCGACCGTCGGCGCGAGTGGTCAGAAGTGCGGGGATGCGCCGTAGTACTCGTGATTGCCCCCCTGGTGATGGGCCGAGTCAACTGGACTTCAGTATGCCGACCACAGAGATCTTGGCGTGGTCCACGCCGTGGTCAGCGATGGCCCGGCTGCGCGCTGCAAGTCGGCCAGCAATGGAATCGTGCTTCTCGCGTCTTGCCTCTGTGTTGCCGCTGAGGAGGACGTCGTCGACATGGCCCCGCTCTGGGAAGGTTGCGACGGCCTCCACTGCCCGCCAAAAATCCGAGGTCCGGCCGCAGCACTTGAGGTCAAGTCGTCACGCCAACGCGCGTGGACGGATGGCCGCGGGAACCCCAGTTCAGCAAGCAAGTGCCGTTTAGGTTCAGTCGGCTGCCACGACAACCCAGCGACCCACACTCAGCGCGCGCACTCAAACGCTTGCTGAACAGCGCCTCCTTGCATTAATACAGTACATGTATAATTGTAATGCGCCGCGTTTACATGGGCTGGATAGTACACGCCGGGGCTCGTCGACGACTTTGAAGTCTCCTCGACGCACGTAAGCACGTCACTACGGGCCTATCCAGCGCGAAGTGATCGCCAGTCAGTGCCACGCTCGCGGGAAGTCAGCGTGACTTCGCGTGCGGACAGGTGCACGTTGGCGATATAATTTATACGGTACGCAGCCGGTGACGAGCGCGGAAACGGTTTTCGCACTTCGCTTCCTGGATTTGAGGGCGGTTGGCACCGCGTTACGTGATACCTGCACAGACTTGCCTCTCATGGGACCAAGTGAATTGAACCGCACTTCATTACTCATACTACTGGAATAGGTTACTGTGGGGTGGTCTACGACGATCGCCCTCTACACGGCGATGGAGCCTTTGTCGTCGGTGGATGAGCTGGACAGGAACGTCTCTAGTGGCGGCAGCGACTGCGGCTGCATGTCGAGCAGCAGCAGCTCCAAAATGTCCATGTCCGTCGATCCGGGCTTCGGGAACACGAACTCGGCGCCGCCCACTAGAGGCGTGTAGTGTTGGTAGCTCTCACTCGGAGCAGCGAACTCGTACTTGTAGCAATCTGCGATCTCCGTGGATCCGAAGACGTTCGGGTGGGCAATTGGCTCGATGCTCGGCCGAGCCTTCTTGGTCGGGCTCTCCTTGGCCGAGTCACTGTCCTCGGACTGCTGGATTCGCGCACGCTTCTCGCGCTGGCGCTTGTGCAGCCGCTGCTGGTTCAGGGTTGGCCTTGCGGCGGTGAAACTCGCAGAGCTTGTGCAGGGTGCCGTCCAGCTTGGTGGCGCGGTGGTTCGTGCAGACCTTGCTGCGGTACCCGCACTGCATGAGCAGCGAGGTCGAGGTGGGCACTTCGTCGAAGAAGGCGTACATGCTGCTGGTGTGGGGGGTAGTTGTGGTGGTTGGCCGCAAATTCAGTTGTGACTGACAGCTCTGATCTTAAGCGGGGCTGCCATCTCACTTTTTTCTGTTAGAGATGGCGCTTAACGGAGAAAGGATCTTGAAGGCGGCGCATCGAGAGTATCCAGCCTGTCATGCTCTCTGACTCAAAATTCGCGTAGCTATCTGGTGGGCAAGATGGGTTCGTTTAGACTTGTGATTGTCCTCGAGAGTGTTTGCCCCGCTGCGAAATCAGTGCGAATCAAGTCAGAAGAGGACAATGAACTGAATGCGGCTGTACACGCCCGTTCAGTTGACGCGCTCGGGGTGAAGCGAGCGCCGCCATTGCTAGTGGGGCTACTTGTACTTAGCATGGTCTCCGCCGCCGCTAGTGCCAGCAAGCCCGGCATATCCTGCTGTCGTCCGAGGATGCACACACGCAAGCAAGCGCGGCTGACGTGGCAATTTTGGAGGAGGACACCTCCGCCCCGGGCACGAATCGAGATATGGCGGTGTAGGGCTCGTCGACGACTGAATTGTGCCCAGTCTGCGGATGCTACCCCCGCGTGATGGGCCGCTTCAACCGCCCATAGTGGGGCCGAAGTGAAGGTATCCATCCAGTCGACGGCGCGAATCTCGGTGGGGGTCAACCACTGGTTGAGAACCTCCTCCTCGGACGACGACTGCGCCGCACATCCTATAGAGATTCTCTATTAGAGAAGCTGCCCGCTCCGACCTCTGCAAGCGGAGACCATCACACAGTTTAGCAGAGGTGACGCCCTCTGCCTACAACTGCGCGTGCAGTTTGCATCTCCGCGCAAAAATCTTGACGGCCTTCAACCATGAGATGAGTCGCCGATATAATATATAAAACGGTATGCTCCGGGTCTAATGAGGAACGCGAAGTACTGTACGCAGCGTACAGTACTGCGCCAATATACGGCACCGGGTTGCATTGACTTGGCGTACAGTAGTGATTTTGTTGATGCAAATCAATTATGGGCAATTATGGCCAAAGCAGAATACTACCCGTAGGTCACCTATTACTCAGGAATGAAGAAGGTGTCGTCCAAGGGTGTCGTTGAGCATGTTGCAGATATTGCTGACCCTTCCGGATGGGTATCGAGAAAAAAACAGAAACTCTGTGATCACTAACTCCTCTGGTGCGAAGCTTGCGCGTCCGGGCTCCACGCCGAAAAAGGTGTCTGGGTGGTAGGAGCTCGAGCTTTCAACACCATAGTCGAATGCAGTGTCAGTAGCGACGAAGATCGGGTCGATGATGGTTTGGTCAACCGGTGCATCCACACTCACGTAGACTCTCTTCGCTTGGCGTAACTTGGTGTGCTCTTCGCGATAACGTTTGTGCAGACGCTGCTGGTTCAAATTCGCTTTCCGGCGATGAAATTCACAGAGCTGGTGCGGCGAGCCATCGATTTTCGTTTCGCGGATGTTGGTACACAGTTTGCTTCGATATCCGCACTGCATGAGCAGTGAAGCGGGAGGCGGAATATCTTCAAACATGACGAGCAGTTGAACTACACTTGTTGCCGTGCGACGTCTCAAATTGCTTTGTGAGTGCCGAGGAGAATGTATTCGTCTGGCAGGGGTACTCCTGCACGAGCCATGCAGGCGGATTCTTCATCAGAATGAAGGCCAATAATCAAAGCACCCATGTGGTGCGCTGTATTTTGCTGCGCGAGTGATCGAGAATGTATCCATACAGGATGGAATTGATAATGAAACGGCAACTGTTACATATAACATGCAAATGAAAGCGGTCAAAACTAGCTGTCGCCAACGTTTGAGAGGGCGCCTTTTGACGAGTTGCAACTTGCGACTCGTCAAAGTGCAATTGCCCGAGGCTGGCGTACATGATACATGTAGTTGCATGTGGCGGCACAACGAATGCATCGAGTCCTTGGCGGCCTACCAACACGAGGCGCCTTCCGCGAAGTCGCGCTCAAATTATCGCGCTGTTTCCTTCAACATCCGCCTTGAGCTTGTCGGCTTCAAGCCAAACAAAACACCGACGGCTTGTGCCTCAAAACTTACCGAACCATCAACCACCTGGACGTGTTGTCGGTGCAGCGGGCTCCACCTGGCACCTACGAAGTATTCGAGTCGCTCACAACAACAGGAAGCAACTCCTAGCCGTCCGTCGGGGTCTTGTGGGCAGACAGAATCCCGGAGTGCTGCCCACTCGGTCTCTTCTTTGATCATTTTCGAGCGTCAACGATACAAAACGACACTGCTGGGCCTCTCTACCTTCCCTTGAAAACTGTCCTCATCAAGCAAGGGCACACGTCCTCCACAAGACATTGTTCATTTTACCGTTAACGCTCAGCTGCACAACACCATGTTCACCAACTACGACGAAGTCCCGACCTCATTGCGGTGTGGGTATCGCAGCAAGGTCTGCACCAGCCGCCGCGCCACCAAGATCGACGGCACCCTGCACAAGCTCTGCGAGTTTCAGCGTCGCAAGGCAAACCTCAACCAACAGCGCCTTCATCAACGCCAGCGCGAGCAACGGGCAAAGCGTCAAGAGTCGAGGGCTGAGGCAAATCTGTTCGCAACAGACTGTCTGAATGCTGCCGAGCTCCCCATAGAACTGAATACCATCGATCCGATCCCGTACGCCACAGTCAATGCTGGGTCAGTTAAGAAGCACTACCCACGCGTGTATTTTTCTGAGGAGGGTGTCTTGCCAGGCTTGTCCTCGACTGACATGGGCATGCTGCAGCTTCTACTGGAGCCCCAGGGGGAACTTCTACCACACTCGGCGCTCTCCGTGGACGAAGGCAGCTCAATCATCGTGTAGCCCAAGCCAATAGTAGACGTACCATTAAAATACATTAACTATCTTGAGTGAGCAATGTCGAGACCTCACACTATTTCATATTATCCATGCCATCATGGTTGAGAGAATCAACACAATCGAACGCTGGGCAGACTAGATCGCGTGTGAAGACTGCGAAAAGTGAGCTCTAGTCAAGGAAACGAGACAAACAGGTAGGACCTGTCCACATAGGACCAATATCCGTTGATCGAAAAGCGGGGTTGACTCCTGCGCGGTAAAATGCCTCCCGTGAAGTCGACACAACAAAGTGCGCGAGTCACTAAATGTGCGTCTGCAACCGACCATGTCCGCCATCTCAGAGTCCACGGGCTACTCGGAGCATACACGAATTGATCAAGGTCTATACGAACTCTGTGTTGTAGCAATCTTTTCCGGAATTCGGTCGCTTGAAAATGTACTGATCCAACTGGGAGTGCGAAGAAGCGAGGTCGTAAGTTGTTTCTTGGCAAAACTGCATTGGTTGGCTTATCTACCGGCAGTCGGTGGTGCTGCGCTGACAGCGAAAACATGGTAGTTGGTCGCAGGTAGGTACGCACTCCGGCATAACTTTTGCTGAAGATCAGTTCATTCGGCTTGACCTGATAGATGCAGACGCTCGAACCAGTACTTGCCTTCATTCGTTTTACAGCAGCTTGAGCCCTGAGCTTGTACGATGCTTGCCATGACACTTGGTTGCTCTGACAACCGTTTACAGGAAACCTCGCTTGAATAGAAATCGCTCGAGCGACTGGTTTCCGTCCACAACGCGCTTGGCAAAAGCGAAGAGCTCCAGCTTCTCCAGTAGAATTTTTAAAAAATATGGCCGAGCGTCTTCAATTCGATTCCGATTCATATTGCCTTGAGCACAGGCACCAAGAAAAATTGAGCACCCGGACAGTCTTGTCGGCATCAGTACCAGGAGCAGTAAGTAGATCCGGTAATCCTGCTTTCGCCTCACACCAAATTCCAACTCCGTAGAGTGAAGACGGACCGAGTCGCCCGCGCTTCAGCCTTCGTACTGAAGAAAAGAACTGTGACTCGACGACTGAGGCGGTACACTGGTCGTTGGAAAACCGCTGACAATTGTAATGATGTCGTTACCCTCTCTTGAAAACATTTATGATGTACATTCGCGCCGCCAAACTATTTTTTTAAGGTGGAAGAAATTGGTGCTCTTGTTCATACGACGATGCAGTTGGCGGCAGTTTGTGAGCACGTTGGCGGCATCTCTAGCGGATCCACGGGCAGCAAGAGTTCCAGTATTTTTAAATCCTCAGGCGTGATGCTGGACGACGCGAATTGTCCGGAAGTGCCTCTTGTCGCCTCAGCAACAACATCGAACGGGATCGGATCGATCGTGCTGACCGATTCTTGAGCGCGTGGGCGAGACCTCTTCGCCGGATGACCCGCAGATGCTTCGCCTCGTCGACGCTTGACTCGCTCCTCGCGCTGGCGTTTGTGTAAGCGCCACTGGCTCATGTTTGCCTTCCGGCGGTGGAACTCGCAGAGTCTGTGCAACGTCCCGTCGAGTTTAGTGGCGCGGATGTTAGTGCACACCTTGCTGCGGTACCCACACTGCATGAGCAGTGATGTGGTGGTCGGGATGTCGTGGAAGACTTTAAACATGTTGGTGGTTGTGGTGGTAGACGGCAAGTTGATGAATGGCTGGTGGTACCGGCACTCTGACTCAGGGCACTACACCGCGCTTGAAGCTAGACCGCGTGGATACTGTAGACCGGATTCCATACGAACAGCACAATCACGCAGTTGTGATCGCTGGCGAGTCTCGATGTCAAAATAAGTCAAGGGCTTCGACTGATTTTGCTCTAGATTGTATCCTTGATACTTGTCGAGTCAAGCGCGAAGTGAGTACAGCGCGAGAACACACGCTTTCCAGCTTGACTCAAAAACTGAGCTTTTGTGTAGGGGAGTTTGAGGTGAAACGCAACGCGTTGCTTACTCAGCGCCACATGGGGCTGCATGCTTGCGCTGATGGTACGGCGGCCAAGCTCCAAGGTCGTCGACAGCAAACATACCACCATTACCCGATAACCACGTCATTTCGTGAATGAATGTGCCAAAGCCACGCTATGCCTTGGTTGGATTATGGAGATCATTCTGGTTCTGGTTCCGAGAACTGGGAAGTATCCTCTGCATCGGGTTGTCATGTCAAGACCAATCTCCAGCAACCTCAGCCTAAGACACGATGTCGTTCACGAGTGAAATCGTCATTTCAATTGCTGAATACTTTCTCTGCCCCAGATGGACCCAGGAGCTACGCTTGGTTGAGCAGTACTTTTGAGACTCCATTGCTGCGGTGCAAAAGCAACGTTGTGCGACGAAATGGACCTCTAAAGTGCGGATGAGATTCACGCAGTCACGGTCGTTGGAATCTTTGCTGCTGGTGTTTAAGGTGCCAAGAGAAGCAGACGCCCGCCGGTTTTGACGTCGAGACTGGATTCCCCCAACAAGCAGATAGCAAACTCACAGTTTTCACTTGGCCGCCATCTTAGCAGACGCAGGTTTTGTGAGGTCATTCGGCCGAGAGTGTTGACAGACACACGTCCTTCCTCAGAGGGTGTTCCTCTTCCGACAAGACCCTCAATTCGACGCGCTCTCATCCAGTGATCTGGTGATTTCATGGCAAGCGCGCTAAATCACAAGACCCGACAGTTCAAACAGAAAATGAAGGCTCAAACGCACCGTCGAAGTGTGGATCTTGCAACTGTGCTTCCTCCATTTCGCTCTCGGCTCTCTCCACATTACTCCACGCAAGATTTTGCACTACTTCCTGATCGCTGCCAGACCACGTGAAACCTCAGCCACCAGCGCCGAGCAAGCCAGGCACCAGAAGTGCTAGGACCAGGATGCCGTCCGGTCTATCCGAGTGATTCATATCTTGGGCATCATCGCTGCGACTTCTTTCGTCCCGATCACTACGGCGTCAAGGACTCTCGAGGTCAGCACTCGCATTGTTTGTATAGTGGAGAGCCCAACTTCGTCAGCCTGCTGGAGCTGCTGAGAGGGTTGCCCCTAGCACAGCTGTTCTAGTAGCGTGCATGTACCACAGGGCTTCGTCATGGGACAGAAGCGCCAGCGTCTTCATGAATGAGGGGCACCGAATTCGAGCAAAGTGGACATTGCAAATCTTACTGCTGAATTCAAACGTACGTTCACTCAAAGTCGTTAAGCTACACCATCATGGAGATGGAGTTGTCCACTGCTGTGCGCGAGTTGGGCGAGGGTCTTTCTGGTGTCGTCACAGGTAGTGGCTGTGCGTCGGTGAACAGCAGCTCCAGTATCTCTAGATCCTCCAGTGTAATGCTCGAGGGAGCGCGTTCTGCGACTCCAAAGGTGATCGGATCGAGCTTCGTGATGCCCGAATCCAACCCCACAGAAGTGTCCAAGGGGGATTAGTTATGGCTCGGTTACTTTTGTATTTTCAACTGGTTAATTTGAAAAATATAGTTTCGATCGGATACTTTTGCAGCTTCTGTGGTTACACGGTGCTATAAATGTAATTTTACAATTTGAAGTGGCTATTACCGCAAGTGGCACTGTACGCAACTGTAACTAGAGTACAAAAGGCAAGTGTACCCAACTGTAACTGGGGTACAAAACGTAGCGCTAACTTAAACGCAACAGCACCACCGCCACAGAAGGCGAGACGGCGCACAACCGAGCGAAGCGAGGTGCTCCCCCTCGGGGGAGGTAGAGGGGGCTTTAGGGTTCGCGTGCAGGGCTAAGGGGTTAAGGGTTGTGGGTGTAGATTTTCGCACAGGAGTAGTGAGTCCTCGCGTGATCTCCCCCTGGTGTTTCAGCTCCGTGTGCGTAGCACGCGGGCTGAAACCCAGGTCTCGCTCTTGGTGACATCCCGCAGGGTTAAAACTAGGCCTTGTATGTGCTGCTGTGCTGAATAAGAGAAGTTGTATCATTCCTCAATGGTTATGCGTGTGTGAGAAGAAGATTTGTTGTGAGGGGTGTAACAATTGTAATTGTTTGCTAGTTATACGCTACCTGGACTGAATATCTCGTTGCGCAGTATAGCGTCTTAAATAATGGTTTATGGACACTGGGTTGGAACATTGGATTTTGGTTGGCAAAATGGGATTGCTATTATATTAACAACAGCTTTTCCTTTTGTGGAATTCGTATGTGTGAACTTAGCCATCAATCTGAAGTTAACCTGGTGATAAGCGCACAACGCGGTAGTGACGATGGTGCGTGATAATGATTGGCTCATTTGAAAATGACTTCAATGACCATCACTCTTTTTGCGCATTGCCTTTTTGCGCCAGTGGACGCCTTCCAAAAATGGCATAAGCACCCGCCTTATCCACAGTCGATAAGCCAGGCTTAGAAAAGCTGTATGCCAAGCATATCGCTCCTGGCACGCGCCGCAAATGGCATATCGTCAGTTGTCCTGTTCTGCTCATAGTGACCATATCCGTGGAGACCTCATGCATAGTAGGCAATGTGCGTCACTTGCCACCGGACACACGACCGAAGGATCCTTCCACGGCTTTCGGGTCACTTCCGAATTTCCACTAGACAGTGAAGAACATGGATGGAAGTGTTGAGGCTATCGTGTGGCTGTCCCAAGCCTTCGTGCACGTGGAGGCGGGCCTATGTGAGGCGCGCGCTGAAATACACAAGGCGCTGCTGGAGGAGGCGTGGAGAGTCGCCATGCGGAGCCGTCACTACTTGACGGTGCAGTGTCTGGATAAACCCAGCGACTCGGCGTGGATGGCTCTGTATAAGCACGGCAACGACAAGAATTTCTTAAATGCCACCAGCTTGACGAGGTATCTGGTATTTGCTGCTGCGCACGCATGAGCGGATCGATCTAATTTTTTGTTGTTGTTTGCTAGATGTTCATTCCATCAGCTGCTGCGAAGGTTCTCTACGTTCTATACGATCCGGGCACCAAACTCACGGGGCCGCCCGCCTAAGTTGATGTACCACCACCAAGGCCTCGGGCTGGTGCTGTGTTTCTACGTAGGTTCCATGGAGATCAGTACGATGTGCTTGTTGTTCGGCGTCCCTCCAAGCACGTTGGTGAGAGCGCTACGTAAAGCCGAGGAAGCATTGGCGATTACTTTGAAGGGCTACGCACCCTCGCGAATTTCGTGGCCATCTCCCTCCCGCCAAGTCGAGTTGGCACGGCGTGTAGAGGCCAGAGAGCCGCTGCTTAAGTACACCTTTGGGTTCATCGATGGCAAGAACCTACGAGCTGTGGGATCCCGAGCGGTTATTACCAGCGAGTCTTTCAGAGGTCGAGGCAGTGAAGAGTATGCGTTTCGAGCCCGAATTGGAAACGGAAGACCCCGGAGACTTGTACCACCATTCAGACGACAGCACTACGTCACGATTACTACCAGAATACAGTCAACTATTTGCTCACTCGGCCTCTTCGAGTTTCTTCGCCTACATCCCAGTCTATTTTTGGAAGCAAGTTGTCCTAGAGACAAATCAGTATGCAGCTGCGAAGGAGATTCGAATCACCAAACCGTTCACAATGGAAGAGCTCATGATTTTTCTCGGGATTATGTTCTACATGACTCTCACCGATAAAGGAGAGTATTCTAACTACTGGGGGCAACAGACTGAAGACGCGATTTTTGGTGGGGCGTCTACCAGTTTGGACACTGTTATGAGTCTGCGTAGATTCAAGTTGCTTCGACGGTGTTTGAGTTTTCGAGCTGAACCTGGTGTGGCGGTTGAACGAGACCCAGCAGCCCAAATTCGACCCTTGCTGAATTTACTCAAATGTACTGGTGGTCGATACGTTGAGGTAGGGCGTGATCTTGCTTTGGGCGAAGCCAGCATTGCTTGTCGGTCTCGCCATGGACGGCACCTCATTGTGTACAATCCACAAAAGCCTGGTGGAAAGTATCATTTCAGAATGTACGTGGTGTGCTGCTCGACCACGTGGATTGCTCTGAATTATCGTCTCCACTGCAACAATAGTGAAATTGCTGATCGCCTGGAGCATGTAGTGACCCCAGCCGAGATGCAGCAGCTGCGCGAGGAGTTAGACGATGTACAACAAGTGCGCAAACATGTACTTGAAGTAGTGCGGCCCTACTTCGGTTCTCGTCGGATCATTAACATGGACAACTACTACACAAGTGTCCAATTGTTAATGGATCTACGGCTGAAAGGATTGTACGGACGAGGAACAGTGCGGGGTGGGAGCAAGCATTATCCGAAGCACACCATCTTGCAAAAGGAGGAGGCAACTCGAGGTGATTATCAACAGTCACTTGCTGTTGATCATGATGTGCTCACAGCGTCATGGTGTGACGGCAGCATCGTGACAATGGTCACTAATGCTGATCATTCCACCACAACGACGGTGACTCGACGAATTGGAGCTTCAAGTGACCAGTTCCCTGCCCCAACCTGTATTTTAAAATACAACCAAAACATGCAAGGTGTTGACCGGCTAGACCAGATACGTGCAAGGTTTTCACTCGCCGACGGCCATTCCTACAAACGATGGCATAAAAACTAGCACTGGCACTCGTCGATATCGCGCGCACCAACGCTTATTTGTCGCGCCGGATGGCAATTGACACTTCACGAGATCGAGACCCCCACAGAACGATTCTTACGGAGTTAGTGTCTGAACTCATTTCGGGTAGGTGGAAAGAAGCACCGAGTGACGGCAGGATGGCTTTTGGTAGCAGTGTCGCCAGAGAAATCGCAGCAACAACCAATGCAACCACTGCTACGCCACCAAGCAGTGGATACGCTCCAGCAAGTGTTTACAGCCTCCAATCGCAGTGTGAGGTGATGTCTTCAAAGCAGATATTCAAGGGCAAGAGCAGAACAAAACGAGAGTGCGTAGTTTGTCGCTACGAAGCTAGATACCCGACGGAGGTAACCGATTACTGCCTTACGCATTCGGCGAGCCTTTGCAGGGTTGCTCACGGCGACGCCAATACACCATTTACCTGTCCACAGAGCACTTGGACTTGCTGGGATAAGTACCACCGCTTCTATCTCCCCAACGGACTCTTCAGCAACAATGGGAACATTCGCAGGTCTTCAACGTTGGTGAAGCTCAAGGCACAGTATCAATCCGATCACAACACTGCAACACAGCTGCTTCTTGAAGGAACAGCGTGCCAGCAACGTACGCCAAGCCAACAAAGTACGTCGAGCCAACGACGTACTCCAAGCCAACTTAGTGACTCGAGCCTCCAACGTACAACGAGCCAACACCATCCAGCAAGTCAGCAAAGCCTACCAAGCCAGCCAAGCGCTACGAGTCTGCAACGTACACCAAACCACCGAGGTCCAGCGATCCAACAGAGCAGGGTAGCGAGGCAAATTTTTGAGTGAACACGATGTATGGGTTAGAAATGAGTCGGAAAGCATGATCTTCAATTCAGGGTATATATCTTGAACAAACTATACTAAGCGAGCATGAAGTATGAGTCGGAAAACACGACTCATCCACTCATGGCAAATACCTTGATTAATCTATAGCAAGTGTAGTGGCACTCCACTTCTGACGCGCAAGGCCGCTGGTAGTTGCTCCGTGCTCGTCTCGGGCAACTGCTCCCGCTCCACGCGCTCAATGCGCAGTTGCAACTGGGGGTTATTATCGTACTCGTGGTGAACAAGCTCGACGGCACACCTGCAGCTTCCTATAGCGGATAACAGCAATTTGCTTTCGCCTCAAAAGCCGCCGCTCAGGCTTTCCGGGGTCCCGATCTTGGCCTAGTTTTTCCACCGTCTCATACCGTCGGAATGGCTGCTCGCAAACGCCAGGCACGCGATGTCAAGCTTGCGCCAGCAACTATCGTGGACGGGCTCGCTCGCCAGCAGCACGGCCACATTCGCGTGCTCCAGCAGCGAGTGCGTCGACAGCACCAAGTTGTACGTCACTATGACGGCCGTGGATGCCTGAGGCGACTGGTCAATGGTGGAGCCCAGCTTACTTTTGCGGCCGTAGCCGACCGACAGCCGTTCGAGCAGTAGTGCATTGAAATGGGAGCCGGTGCCGACACCCGCAAACGTCAATGGCCAGAAAGCCCTGCAAACCCGAACAATTTTCGGTCAGCTTGCGGATTCGGTATCCGAGAAGCCCTGCCAAGCAGCAAGTAGCTGTTGTGCCATGAGTTGGGCGTCACCGCCTCCTTCACCTGGCCAATTAGCTGGTGGGTGGGCCAGGTGCTCGCCGACGGTGATCAAGTTGATGAGCGTGCCCTCATTGCTAGGGTTTTTCGAGCAGCAGGCACTCGGCTCGACTTAGTTCTTGAGCGCCATGAAGGTCGCGGCCGCGCCGTTGAGTAGCAGCGACGTGGAGCCGAACCTACCGGCGAGTTCCTGGAAGTGCAGCGTGGCTTCGCTGGCCTTGCCGCCTTCTACCAGCGCGAGCGACTAGGCCTGGGCGAGATGTGTGAGCGCCGAGTCCTCCCCGATGCGCTTCAACTCCTGCGCAGTCTTCTGCGCCAAGCCGAGGCGGTATCCTTGCCGATGCCGCGTGCGTTGTTGTTGTCACCAACACAGTTTATCCACAGTGGCGACACGAACGCCTTGACCACCTCTCCAACGCCGTCGGTTTCTACTGCCGAATTTTGTACATGTAGATCGGGGCCGGCTGGGACCTCCAGCTCGCGTGGCCGTACGTAGTTTCCATTAGTTCCCACTTGGCGCAAAAAATTCTCCGGCAGGATTCGCGATGACGCGGACAATAGCGAGATGTAGATATAATCAAACGTGCTCTTCGCATCAGGCTCAGCTCCTGTTGGACGACGAGCTTTGCTGTTTCATCGAACAGGAAATCATTCAGGTAAATCACGGACGCGTTTTGGAAGGGTAGAGTTGTCGATAGAGGCGTGTCGAGGACATTACCCTGGTGCAGGATAACTTTATGAAGTAGTAGCGTTCGGGATGGGTGAGTTCGCAAGCAGAAGACACCTTTGTTGACCAATTCCGGTCGTTTTTCAATGCCCAAACACTGCCGTGCATTCGTCTGTATCGCAAACTGGGCCGCAACATTACCCAACCCAGCTCCAACATCTAGGAAGACGTCATCTTGTTGCAGGTTTCCAATCATTTGAATTACACGTGAAACCGCAGCCGGCAGCATCTCCCCTGCGTTCTCGTCGGTCTTCCCAGCTTGTTGTCGAACATCAAATGCTGATACAGCGCTGAAAACATCACGGACAGTTTTTTTCGCTTCAATTGGAGCTTGGAGACGACAAAGAGACGTGTGATATGATGCCGTCCGCATCGTGGAGAAAAAGCAGGGCGGGAAGCGCGCCAGATTCCTTCCGTAGGTGCGTTTGAGCACACGCAGTCGACCCTCAAGCGCTTGTGTCGAATGTTTTCCCCGCATGGCGAGCGCAACCTCCTTCCATTGGACTCGCTTGCGCTGGGACTCGTACTCGAGCGCAAGCACAACGAGTCTTTTGTCTTGTGCATCGGTGAAGCGGGTCCGCATAGCTAAACAGAAAGAGAAGTGGATGCTACCATGTCATTTGCGTTCATTATACTGGATATCAACTCAATTACTGGCTCTCGGATGCCCAGCCGTCAAGTCATCATGCGAAACGCAACAGAGATGTCCATTTGCGCTGCAATATTTACACCAAAGTGGACGAAAAAGAGGCGTTGTACCAGGATATTCTCCGAAATATTTCACTAGTAGTGGCCAATTGCTGCAGAAGTGGCACCTAACCGCAGTTACCCATACGATTCATTGGCTAAAACAAAACAATGTGAGATTTGTGCAGAACGCGGCAAAATGCCGCGTTTAAGGGGATGATTTTTCACCCCCTTTTGTAAAATACATTAAACGCGGCAAAATGCCGCGTTTGACCACGAAAGGGTTAACAACCTCAAAATGAATTCAAGTCCTTCGTATTCATTCTCAACTAGTTACTTTTGCAGGTTCGCCAGGTCACTTGTAGCAAGTGTAACCATTCAAAAGTGACCGATCGAGTTAGTAGTTTTCCAAGTGACCGATTAAAAATGCAAAAGTATCCGCCCCAAAATTTCCACCCGTGTCGAAGGGGATTGGGTCGATGAAAATGGAGTCCACTTGCAGCTGCACCGTCAGGCGGGCTCGCTTGACTGGGCAGGTCTGAGCTGCTTCAGCTCGCCGGCGTTTGAGTCGCTCCTCGCGATGTCGTCGGTGTAGTCGCTGCTGGTTCTCGTTGGCCTTGCGATGATGCGATTGTAGAAGTCGGTGCAGCGTGCCGTCGAGTTTGGTGGTGCGAGTGTTGGTGCACGTTTTGCTACGATAGCCACACTGCAGGAGCAGACGTGGAGGAGGGGACGTCGCCGAACATGTTGAGCGTGGCTTATTGTGCAGGATGGCTGCAAATTCGGGAATGGCTGTTCGGACGAGCGGTGAGGCCGCCTGGCTGATGGCCGATTCGCGGCCGGCTGAGTCGGATTCAGGACCGGACACTGCAGGAGGAAGATCAAATGCCGCCACGCTTGACGGCCATATTTCTCGAAGCTGCGTTTGGCGACTGGTGATCTGTACAGTACTGTAGCCACGTCATAAAGCTCCCCAGTGTGATGCGCAGCCGAACGCTCAAAAGGCTCCTTCAAAAAGCACTGCTCGTTGAAGAGTGCAGTCTGCCGTGCCAGCCTCTCCGGTTTCATCGCAGCGACCGATCGTGACCCCACTTTCTGCTGCGTGTGGTTGCAGTGCAACTTGCACGGCATCGAGCTCCACCGAGACGATCGAGGTCGGCCATCTGCAAGAGGACAACAGCGCTGTTCATTCCAAGAATTAGCGCTGCCGACACTATCTCCAACTCCCTTCGGCTACGTACAGCCACTCGACACTCTAGCAGCTGCATTTGAATCCGGCGGGCCTTGGTAATAGCATTGCCACTCGAATGGAGGAAGGATGAAAGCTCGCTCGATAGATAGATGCGACTAGAGCAACCCGCAGAATGCCACAGCGCAGATCGAGGTGTACGATCGAAAGCAAACGCCACAATAGCTACATGTATTGCGCTTTAACCACAGGCTAATGGACAGATGACCTGCGTCCCGGGCAGCCGCCGATCACAATTCCATCGCCAACGCACTCGACCTTCAACTAAAAAAACGGCACCTTTCCCCCTGATAAATCATTCATGATGCGACCTTGACATATGCCGCGTTGACATGATGTTCATGGTGTTTCTCGGTGAGCTGGGGTCCAACTTGGACTCCAAGTGCTCGCCTGGCCAATCGACTCCAGGTACCAAGCCGAAAAACATCTTGCTCTCCTCGATTGGTAGCATTCAACAGGACGCAACTTTCTCAACCGCAGGCTACCGGTAGCAATCCTCCAGCGTCCAGTGAGTCCCCCTTGGTGTGCAGAAAATATACTCCGTCCACAGAGCCCCCTACCCATCTTGCATGTCGACCTCGCGATTGTGTGTACGGTAAACAATATTGTTGCGAAGACCGACACATCTGTGCCATTGCCCCTTTTGCCCGAAGGCGAACCACTCGATACGTTATGCTCTCGAACTCTGACGAGGCTTCGACCTTCGTCCCGCTGCTGATGCGGTGCGGATACCGGAGTAAGGTCTGCAACAACGTTCGGGCCACCAAGATCGACGAAACTCTGCACAAGATGTGCGATTTCCACCGCCGCAAGGCCAACCAAAGCCAGAAGCGACTTCACGACCGCAAGCGCGCGAAGCTTGCCGAGCAACAACAAGCTGACGCTTTCCAAGACGAGCGTCCGCCCAAACGAGCGTGTCTGACGTTGCAATACTACCCTGTCGATTCCAATGAGCGGTACAGTCGTTGGAGATTTCAAGGCCGATGTCAGTCCAGGAAATGGTCATTGCTATCCATTTGAAGAGCGTCCTGGGGATTTTACATTTACGAACTTTACACCGGACGAGCTGGGCATCTTGGGGTCGCTCTACTCAACAAGCAACCGCCGTCTGTGGAGCCACAAACACATAACTTTCCAAGCCGCGCGACGGAGACGACATCGATTATTTTGTAGCAACTCGACCGTACAGGCTGGCGATCAATAATACGATCCTCTTTACTGGCACTGCTCGGTCCACGTGAGTTCGAATGTTTTGTCGTCCGATCTGATCTCCATAAAGGTCCACGAGATAGCAATCATCGTACCAATCGACGCAAACGCATGTTGTTGTCAATACCGGTGGTCTACATGTATAGAGCATCCTCTCGTTGTTTACTAGGGAAAAGGACCTAGCACCACATCGTAGAAGAGACCACGTAAATCTATGTGTCTCCATAGTTCCCAATACTATGGAGACACATTATCCGCCTTAGTTGTGCTCCGTAAGCATATTCCAGGTTTTCAATATAGTACACGAGTTGACTCGACACTACCATCGAAAGTGACCCCACTTTGGACTCCTGAGAACGACCTGATCTCTGGGTTCTGTCACCAAAATCGATAAGTTGTACGAGTTTCATCGCCGCAACGTCAATCCAGTCAAAAGGCCGCAAAAGAGTTAACACGCGGAGCGAATCAAGAGAAGACGACCAGAGAGAATGTCTGGCCACAACAAGCTGTCCACGACCTTCACGAAATGAACATTCTAATTACTTCGATTTGATATCGACGGCGAGAACAATGCGAACGACGATAACCCAATCGAGCTTGCCTCAAAGCCTGAGTAGTGATTCTTCTGGGAAAGATGACCGCTGGACACAGAAAAACTATCCTCCACAATTGTCGATCTCCATGAACCACATCACATCGATTATCATGTAGCGCATGCCACTCAGCCGCCACATACAATGTCATCCACAAATTGCCGTGTAACCTTTTACGTCAGCTTTATCTATGCTGAGCGAGTGCACTGTCATGTTAGTTTGGAGAGCTATTGCAGTGCTGCTGGCGCATGTGGCACAAATTCATAGCTTCAGTGTCATCAAAGAGCTCCACAATCCACGGATGCCAAACTTCGACAATGATCCACGTGCAAAAGCCAAAACCAGGCAAGACCCTTCGCCCGCTCCAAAATCAACCTCGACAGGCCAATTGGGATGCAGCGAGGTACAACAACAATCTTCAGACGATGCACACGGGAGTCTTCCTGAGCACGTCCACATACAGATCACACGCTGAATTGACACCAGAAAACCTTCAACCAAACTATCGTCACAGTCCCGCACTGATCACTATATCGAACTCCGCAGCCTCCTCGTTACTCGGCAGATTTGAGACTGCTGGGTACAATGCATTCTCTGTGGTAATGACGTTCTTACCAACTTCTTATCCATCCATGGTCTTGATGCTTTCACTTCAACCTGCAACTCCAGCTTCCAACCTACATCTCCACCCACTCCCATTGCACTTTTAGCTCAACCTGTAAGTTGCTGAACAGTATACTTTATTCCAGTCAAACCTAATCCGCGTCAGTCCTCGATTCTTGGTGGCCTCGAGGACTCACTCTGCGTCTCCAGGTCTCTCTTCTTGGCCGTCTACCTCCTCCCACAGCCACTTTCCTCTCTCCCCAATACAGTCACCTACTTCGCCGTCTTGTACGCATTGCAACCAAGTTGAAAACGCGTTTAAACGCCTAAAAACCGCCATGGAGAACTACCAAAAGGTGGAGAAAGTGGGCGAAGGCACGTACGGCATCGTGTACAAGGCGCGCGACCTCACGACGGGGCGCATCGTGGCCCTCAAGAAGATCCGCCTCGAGCCGGACGAGGAGGGCATCCCATCCACGGCCATGCGCGAGATTTCGCTGCTCAAAGAGCTCTCGTCGCACCCGAACGTCGTGTATCTCTATGACGCAGTGTATCAGAAGAATAAACTCTATCTCGTCTTTGAGTTCGTGGAGCAGGACCTCAAGCGCTGCCTCGAGAAGTTGCCGGCCAGGATGGAGGTCTTCCAGGTCAAGAGTTATCTGTACCAACTGCTGGCGGGCATCGCCTTCTGCCACGCGAACCGCGTGCTGCATCGCGACCTCAAGCCGCAGAATTTGCTCATTGACCAGTACGGGAACCTGAAACTGGGAGACTTTGGACTGGCCAGGGAGTACGGCGTCCCGTTGAGACGGTACACGCACGAGGTGGTGACTCTCTGGTACCGAGCGCCGGAAGTGCTGCTGGGCGCCAAGCACTACTCGACACCCGTGGACTCGTGGTCCATTGGATGCATTTTTGCAGAGATGGTCAACAAGCAGCCGCTGTTCCCTGGAGACTCCGAGATCGACGAGCTCTTTCGGATCTTCCGAGTGCTCGGCACCCCAGATGAGACCATGTGGCCGGGCGTCTCGACCTTGCCGGACTACAAGACGTCGTTCCCGCAGTGGCGTCCCCAGCCGCTGTCCAAGGTGGTGCCGCAGTTGGATCGCGTGGGTCTGGATCTGCTCGCGGTGAGTTATCCTGGTTGTTGATTCTTGATGTTTGCCTGCAGGTTGCTAACTTCATGTTGTTTGTTTTGAAAAACGCAGCGTCTTCTGGTGTACGACCCGAGCAACCGCATTTCAGCTCGTGCGGCGATGTCACACCCGTGGTTCGCCGATCTACACCCGCAGTACGCGTCGTTCCGCAACAACGGCAACGGCAATGGCACCCAGACCTTCTTCTAGGTCGGTTTGAAGGTTGCTACGTCTAAAACGTGACAACATTTTTGCAGAGTGGAAGGAAGAACGGAAACCAGAAAAAGATGAAGCAAGATGGAGATTGCTGCACGAGGCAGCAACATCAAGAGCCAACAAGCAGTCAGCTTGAAGCAGCAACGACCAGACAAGATAAAAACTGCAAAGCCAACAGCAATTCGACCGTTAGCGGCCTCAATCGACAGCAGCGGCGATCGCAGACAGCAACAGATCGACTCCGGCAATCGATTCCGCCTTGCTGATCAAGGCCACACACCTTTTTCACGTATGAGTGGCATAGATATCAACAGTTCCTACGTGTAATTGGAACAATCCAACGAATCCCATCATTTTTGCCATTAGCAGTTGTTGCAGTTTCAATCTAGCCAATCACATCCGTTCGCGCCAATTCTCCACCAATCCCATCGTTTCCTTCCAAACTGCATCAAAAAGCTCCTCCAAGATGAATGGAGCTCCTCGTAAACGGCACCACGCTGGACGCGACCGAGACGCGCAAGTGCCCCGCAAGCACCCGCACAAGAAAGCCAGGACGCTCGTGACGCCACAGACGAAAGTTCGGGTCTCAACGAGCAGCAGGAGCCACAGCAGCAGCGAAAACGTCCGACGACATGAAGTGACCAACCCCGAGTCGGAAGAAGTCGAAGAGGAGGCAATTGAGGAGGAAATTGCAACCGAACTACAGAGCCAAGAGACGGAGGGGGAGAATGAAGGTTCGATGCCTCTTGTGGTCTTCCAGTGCAGCACGTGTCGCTCCATTTTCGGAGATTCCTACGCCTTCGTGTGCTCCACCGAGCAGCTGTGGCTTGTGACGCTCAGTCACGTGACCAACGTGGCGCTGGCCCCGGAAGTGCAGACGGCCAATACGGGGCTGCATGCAGGCAGTTCGTACTACGAGTTGCTGTGTCATAACTGCCAGGCGGTGCTGGGACGCAAGTATTTAACGACACCAGTGGCCCTGGACGGCATTCGAGACCTCTTTAGTTTCTCCACGGAAGCCATCACGTCGTACACGCTGGGAGACCCCATGCAACAGAGCGACACGGGACCAGATCAGAAGATGCAACAAGCTGCAGTTAATTGTAGTGCGGCGATGCAGTCGCTGGCAGCGGATCGGAATGAAGTGGCCAGGCTACGGGACGAGATGGAGAAGGTCAAGGGACTCATGGTCACCGTGGACGACCGACTCGCCCAGTTGGAAGCAGCGGAACCGGAATTGGAAGCAGAGCATGAACAGGATGTGACACAGTAGCAGGACACGGACTCGTAACTGTAGGATGAAGGCGGCGTTAGATATCTCTTTTTCTGTGTTGATTGTCTTGTCTAGCTGGGGTGGTTCCGTTCGTATGGGGTCGTGGCAATCAAAAGACACGACGCAGTAGCATTCCTGGGTCTTTCACTGCTCATGTCGACATCTCAGCCATCCACACGCAACAGGTTTACTGGGTGGGCTCAGCCTGAGCCTCAAAGGCCTGGCGAGCGGCTTCAATGCCCGTCGGCGGCTTAGCCTTGCGCATCTCACCAGGTCTGCTCCAACCACATCAACGTCAGTAAAATCACCACCAACAAACCCACTTGTCGTCTCCGTACCGGTCCACGTATTCAATCACTGCCATCTCCGCGCCGTCGCCCTTACGGAAGTCGGCCTTGAGGATGCGCGTGTAGCCGCCCTCACGCAGTCTGCACCAACACAAAGCCACCACTTCATTAGTCTCATTGTTCTGTTGTATACACCAATAAAAACCTGCTGCACGCACGCGTAACGGGGGCCCACGACGTCAAAGAGCTTGGTCACAGCCTCAGGGGTGCGCAGAATGGCCTCTGCACGCTTGCGAGCGGGCTCATCTCCCTGCTTGGCCATGGTGACCACCTGTTCGGCCACGCGACGGAGCTCTTTGGCCTTCGGGAGCGTCGTGCGGATGCGTTCGTGCTCAATGAGCTGCGTCACCATAGTACTGTAGCAATTGATACAGTGAGTTTCTAGCTGATACTCTGCTTCTAGAGCTAAGTAGACGGCGAGAGAGGCATGCACAGAAGCGCAAGAGAGTCGGGAACACGTACCGCAGCAGGGCCTGGCGATGGGCCGACGTGCGGTTGAGCTTGCGGAAGGCGACGCGGTGCTTCATGGTCCTGAACGAGTGTCCAAAGCTTCCTGTGGTCACGAATGCCCAAAAACCTGCTCCCTCGATTGTATAGTGTGGCGCACACCATGTATCATGTATGATGTGCACCACACCACGGATGGTGTCGCGCGAAGGTGAACTTGAAGTGCGTCGGTTATAGCCCGAAGCGACGCGAGCTGAGCTAACTTCTGCCTCACAAAGACTTCGAGCTCGTGGATAGCAACCTTGTACCTCTCTCGTTATCACTATGGGCAACGTCCAGCAACAAGTGGGGAAGCGGATGGTGGTTGGGCGCCATGAAGTGGAGGCCGTCCAGTATTTGGGCGAAGGCGGCTCGTCCTTCATCTTCCTGGTCAAGGATGTGCGTGCTCCGCCCACCGCCCCACCGTTGGTGCTCAAGCGTCTTGTGGCGCACAATGAGCAGACGGCAGATTGGATTGCGAGCGAGATCCGTCTGCATCAACGCCTGAGTCACCCGCAAGTGGTGCAGTTCGTCTCATCGCAGACCAGTAAGGCTCGAGGTGACAAGAGCGAGGTGTTCATCCTCATGGAGTACTGCCCAGGTGGACACTTACAGGAGAACATGGTCAAGATGGGTACCAAGCGCTTCTCGCAACATGAACTGCTACGGACGTTCAAGACTTTATGCGAGTAAGTTGCACTCTTGTTTACGGGACGTAGCTGATGACTCACTAGTGAGTGAGAGTAACGCTGACTCATGTTGCACTGTACCATGTCCAAATTAATTTCGTGTTGAGCAGACCTGTGGCCATGTTGCACGCGCAGAATCCTCCTATTGCACACCGCGATCTCAAGCTCGAGAACTTTCTGCTGGGTAAGGAAGGCGTGTACAAGTTATGCGACTTTGGGTCGTGTGTGGAAGGACCGCAGTCACTAGCCTCCAAAGCGGATCGGATGCGTGAATCTGACAATGTGTCCAAGCGCACGACGGCCATGTACCGATCGCCTGAATTGGCTGATGTGGAAGGCACAGCTATGTTCGGGTCGGGAGAGCTGACCGAGGCGGTGGACGTGTGGGCCATGGGCTGCGTGCTCTACAGCATGGCGTTCTTCAAGTCTCCGTTCCCGCTTGAGGGCCTGCGCACCGACCGATACACAATCCCATCCAACTCCCCGTACTCGCCGGATGTGCACGCAATTATCGCCCGCATGCTCACGGCGGACGTTGAAAAGCGCGCAACAATTGAGCACATCATGGACTGTATCGACGATGTCATTTGTGGGCGTCCAATTCCACCGCTACCCGGTGCGTCCAAGAAGAAAACGAAAGCGAAGGACGACGCAGATAAATCGTCAGCATCTGCAACCAAGAAAACCGAGGCGAGAAAGGAAGCAGTCGCGAGCAAGACGGCGGACGCAGCAGACCTTCTGAACATGGATTTCAACCCCACCATCTCGGACGGCAAACCACCAGCTGCGAAGTCTGCAGCACCCTCCGCTTTTGATACGACGTGGACTGCGTCGGCGGAAGGGTTCGCTGACTTTGCCAGCTTCCCATCGCCAACGTCTTTTGGTGGAGGCAATGATGCGTTTGCTTCCGGGTCTGCGAAGGTAGATCCGTTCAACATGCCTCCTAGCCCTGTCAAGCAGCAAGCCCCTGCTGCCGCTCCAACCGCTAGCGTATTTGACTTCGATGCTCCTCCAGCCCCAGCCCCTGCTCCAGCTGCACCTATGCAACCTCCTGCTATGGTGCCGCACGCACCACCAGAGGCAGATCCTTTTGCAGAAATCGATGCTCCGCCTCCAGCACTGCTTTATGGTGGAATGCCAGGAGGACAGCACATGGGGCAGCCTCACATGGGGCAGCCTCACATGGGCATGAACCAACCTCACATGGGTCAGCCACACATGGGCTTCCAGCAGCCACAGCAAGGATTTCCTGGTGGCTTCCCGATGCAGCAG
The DNA here is from genome assembly GCA_032158285.1 of Phytophthora sansomeana. Classification (NCBI taxonomy): domain Eukaryota; phylum Oomycota; class Peronosporomycetes; order Peronosporales; family Peronosporaceae; genus Phytophthora; species Phytophthora sansomeana. The sequence goes on from JAPDHH010000285.1 coordinate 188,978, forward strand.
CAGCAAATGCCGCAGCAAATATGGGGCGGCGGCGCTCCAGCAAACCCAGGCTATCACTCCTCGAACCCTTTTTAAAGCAGGAAGCTCGCAGGCGGCAATCTGTAGCCTGCTGGTGCTTGCACACGCGGATCCAGCTGCATATCTTGAAACAACATCCATACTCTCCACAAACTAAGCTAAGACGATTCCACGGTTCGACGAGTGCTTTGCTTTATCTGTATTCATGTATCATCGACAACTTCAGCTCGTAAAGTCAAGGTCTTGAAGTATATGACACCAGGCCAGGCAGCCAGATTTGCTATGAATCATAGTGATTCCGGTCTTACAACGTGGCTGGAACCTCAATCTCAATGTGGTGAGGCGTAACCTGAGCATCATCAAACTTCATGATCCGCTCACGATCCCCCTCGCTACAGATAGCGGGTGTACGCAGCGTTGCCGTGTAGACACACGTACTTGGCTCCTCGATGTCAGACAGCTCCATTGGCCCTGGGCCACATTCCAGCTTTACCGTAAGAGACCGGTTCGGACCATTCCAGCACTTTTGGCCCTTCGTGAACTTAATCTCGTTCACAGCAGCTTCGGTTGTAGTGGTCACTTCAAGAGCTGCTGAAGTATCGTCACCGGAGCCCTCAGCCGATTCGGGTCCCTTAATATCCGCCATATCGCCCAGCTTGGTGAAGTCCTGAGTGGCCTTGCCGAAGAAGCAAATTTTGTACTTGTACTGACCAGCCTCGGACTCGACACACTTGTCACGCAGGGCGAAAAACAGGTGGTCCGCGCCGTAGTTCTTGTCCATGAGCTTTTGCGCCTCTTCCAACTTCTTCTCCTCCTCCTTCAGCTCGTTTTTGGTGTCTTCGTGCTGCTTTCGGGTCACGATAGCTTGGGTACGTTCATAACGCTCGCTCGATCCCAGCTCTTCAAACAGCAGTTCAATGGGGCGAGTTTCCACCTCGGGCAAGGTAAGATCTTCTTCCTCTTCCTTCAGCTTTTCCTCCTCGGCAATAGCGACCGGCGCTTCGGTCTCAGGCTCGACCGCATTTTCAGCAGCTTCCCCAGTTTCCCCACTGTCAGCTGCAGCCGCAGCCTCCGCTGCCTTCTCCAGCGCCTCCTTGGCTTCCTGTGCCTTCTTCTTCTCCGCCGTGCGACGTTCTTCAATCAGCTTTTCAATTCGCTGCGTCTCCTTCTGACGCTCCTCGTCACGCGCACGGAATGCCTCATCCTGTTCGTCCATAGGCGTTTTGGAGAGCTCCTCCTCTCCTTCATGAGCCGCCTCCCGTTCCTTCCGGATGATCGGCAGTAGTTCGTGCTTACTCGACACGCCCTGCCGTCCGACCTCCAAGAGAATAGAGAGCAGCTGCTCCTTGGTCAGATCCAGCAGTCCCAACTGCCTCAAGATCTCCTGCTTAGTGGTCGTCATGCGCGTGTCCTTCTCCTGCTGCTCGAGTCGCTCCTCCTCAACCTTGCGCGCCTCCAACTGCTCCACCATCACTTGCAACGAAGCCACGGAAGCTTCCAGCTGCTGCTTCTTCTGCTGCTCTTCGTCCCAGAGCTTCTTGGCCTCGGCTGCGAGTGCCACGCGGTCCTTCAAACCAGCCTCCACCTGCTCGATCAGGTCCTTTTTGTCCGCTTTAAAGCTCTGCATCTTGGCATCGCATTCAGAGGCGCAGGACACGCCGCTCGCGTACTCGTCAGAGCCGTCGCAGCAGTCACAGATGCCGTCATTGACACGTGACGTGGGCACGTCCGTTGAGAAGAAGCCAGCGTTGACACAGTGGAAGACGGCGCCAGTGTGCGAGCACGCGGAGGTGCCCGGCTCATCGCTGCCGTCTACGCAATCACAATAATTGTCGTTAATGCGACTCAGATCCAGACGTTGAATGTCTTGGTCACAGGTAAACTGTATGGAAGACATCAAATAAGAAACGAATTAGAAATGCGCACACAATGCGGAATCAGATCTGGGAGATTAGTGGCGCGTACGCTGGAGACGACGCTGAGCTTCTGCTGCAGAGCGGGGGAGATGCCGCGCCAGTCCGAGGCGCACACGCCCACGGAGAGCAGCGCCAGCGTCGTCGCGAGCCGCTGAACCATGACGAGCCGAGGGTGACGTGGCGCCAAGAGGATTCGATTAGAAATGGCCGTGCAATTTTGGTTTTTAGTTGGCGCAACTGAAGTACTCTTCGTGCAACTTAAAAACGTCACTTCAATGCGTTGCCCTTCAACGTCATCATTGTTGTCCTTCTGGCTTCCTCTTGATAAACTGGTGGTTGTGGATCGCACTTAGTCGATGTCCACGAATTCGAGTTCGGGCAGCTCTTCTTCGTCCGGCAGTTGGACGAATCGCTCCTCTTGGTAATCGTCGGGCGATTCAATGAATCGCTCCATGGCCGCTTCCTCCTTGGCTTCCGCTGCCAGTCGCTTCGCCTCACGCGCCGCAGCTTCTCGCAGCACTCGCCGACGCGAAGGTTTCGTGGGCTGCCGACGTCTGCCCGCCACGAAGACCGCGGCACTTCCAGGCGGAGGTGGCAACACAACCGAAGACGTTGACGTTGAGGCAGTTAACATCAGTGGGGACCGCGGCTTCAGCTGCAGCCATGGAGCCAACGTGAACGAAGAAGTCATCGCAATGGGATCGAGGCGATGAAAAAATTTGTGAGCCAGCAAAACTTTGTTGTAAAAGCACTGGTGATGCCACCAGATCTGGTGAAGCACTTCAACGTCAGTTGAACTGGTACCATGTACCGGTGATGGCTACAAGCTGTGATGGGTACAATGTCTGTAGACGAAGAAGAAGTATGGGTCGTCAGTGACGAACACTCAAGAAGCTCTTCTCGTTCTTCGAGAAGTGACATGAAGTGACGACGTCACTTCATCACGAGCTTCTTGTGTGTTCTCGATGGCAGCGAACTGTGTTTATATATATTGAGGTGTGCTGCTTCACGGTCGTTGCTGGTTTCCTGCGGCCAGCTTATCTTATAACTACGACTAAATATTTAAGTTGTTGTTTTCGCTACAAACTATCTATCTCGGCGCGCACGCCGCGCTAATCCGCTGGCGATGGCGTGCACGCCTTTGCTACTAAAATTCTGCGTCCGACACGTTCGGGTACTCGAAATTCGCGCCGCCCGGATCTGGGTCTGGAGGAGCCGCAGCGGCGCCGTGTCTTCAGACGTTGACAAAAGACGGCGACCGGAAGTGCTGCGGCGCGCTGCAGTGCACGACTGGGGTGGCGTCGCTCTGCTCCTCGTCGCTGCTGAAGAGCAGTGCCTCGAGGATCTCTAGATCGTGTTGGTCGAAGAGCGGGAGGTTCGGCGTCGGCTGCTGCTGCTGCTGCTGCTGCGGTGGCTGTTGAGGCGGCATCTCCATCGTCTGGTACGTCTGCATGGGCATGTTCATGCTGATGGTCATGTTGGGCGGCGACATGGGCTTGATCCCGACGGGACTGCGCATAGCGGGACTGCGTTGCATCCTGTTGCTATAGCGGAAGTTCTGTCCTGCAGCCATGGCAGCGGCCGAGCTGCTGTGTGCGCGCTGCATGTTCTGCATCTGCTGCATTTGCTGCGCCTGTTGCTGCCGTTGCAGCTCTTTCTGCTGCTGCTTCATGACGCGGCGTCGGTGGTCGAGTCGCATCTGGTTTCGGTTGGCCTTCTCGCGGTGCATGGCGCAGAACTTGTGCAGGCCGCCGCTCTTCTTGTGTGTGCGCTCGTTCTCGCAGCGCTTGCTCGAGTACTGGCAGCGCATCTCCTCGGGCACAGGCGCTGGGCTGCTGCTGAGCTGCTCGGAGAAGGAAGTCTCCGTGAGGTCCACCACGGGGAACTGGTCCGTCATGCTGATCTGTAGTGCTAGAATGGCTTCGAGTGCGTCGGTGCGAGCTGTCGCTGGCACTGGGCAAATTGTGTTGTGAGCAGATGAGCTCGTGCCTCCTCAACGAGAGCGTAGGACAAGCGCAACCCGTAAACACGGTGCATTGGCGCTGTCATCGCCCGAGGAAGATGCCAAACTTGTACAGGCCGGCGGAAAGCCAAATAACGCTCACGCAAAAACATCCAGTGGAAATATTTGCCCGGCGAATCCAGAACTTACCTGGCCTTTCCCGCGTGCTGATTGGTCAATAGAAGTTACAACCACTCTTTTGTCAGGATATGAGTGAGGGTCACTGCAATTGGACCAATCAGCAGACGCAGAAAATCCGCTAAACGTCCGGAACTGCGTGGTGTGCGCCACACCACTTCGCAGTGAGAAAATTCGAGACGCAGAGCGGCGGTCCCATCTTCCGACCCTTGTCGCACCGGTCAAGCCGTGCACGCATATGGGGGCGGATACCCGGCGCAGCTCCGTTAGCCAGACATATATGGGCGGCGGCGGTACATATCCGTATAGTAGCTGCTGCGAGGGGAATGGTGGCCGGTACTGAATGCCGCCGCTTTTTCACGTGAAACATGGTAAAGAAAGAAAAATAGCCAAAAACGACTTAGTTGTAAAAGAACGCATTGAAAGTCACGTCCAGCAGATACTGTGCAGTTAACCCACGTTTTCTGCATTAAATAGTATCAAAGGAACGCAGTATGCATGGTAAACAAACATGTATTCAAGCTCTACTTGATTGACAAAAACCTTGTCCCACTAAAAATATTTGAATTTTGCACGCTCTCTATATGAGCGGATATATTATTTACCTCCCTCCTGTACATCGCTGCCACTATTGCGTCGTACGGATACTGCAGGTGCATATTATTTGTCGTTCTATAGATACGCCGTGGCAACCTGGTCGAAGTCGACGAGTTGGGGAGTCGAGTAAGTGTTCAAGAACCGCTTGAAGCGGTTGGCAAAATTTGCCATCTCGTGTACTTTTTTACAAAGGTGTTCAAGTCGCAGCAGCCAGAAAGCTTGTTACGAAAACTAACGTAGCGCGTGTCGATACAATGCAGATGAGGGCGATGCCAAACCACGAGAATGGTGGTGGTTCCATCCTTCGAGAAGTCTCGAAGCGAGCGTACTGTCAACGCAAGCAGCATCGGTGTCGACCCCCGAGAAACGGCGCTGGTGCTGAGCACAGCGTCCCATGATATTTGTTGTTCAAGGTTTTTGACGTCGCGATTGTATCGATTTCAGAAATACATGTCGCATACTTATGCGTTCACACAGGTTAATGGGTTGGATTTTCATTTAGCCGGACTAAAATTCCGGTTCATCTTGATGGAGGTGCGGCACCGCCCAGCAACGAGTGGTCCCGCGGCGAGTACTGTAGTGGCTTGTCTGCAGTGGCGTCGTCGAGATGCGGACACCAGCGTTGCCACCTGGACGTGGGTGAAGCCATGTCGGTCCGGGGCAACTTCAACTTCACCCGAGCAAATCGCAGCTGGGGGAGCCGAGACGCACCCGGATTCCACCCGAGGCCGCGCTGATGGCTCACCAGAAGTCCTTCACTGCGCACCAGTGCACCAACATCGGCACGATGCAAGCAGGGCCAGCCAAGTCGGCGAACCGAATAGCAGTGCTACTATCCACTCAGCGGTTATCTTCGCTACGATTTTCAAGTATGAGCGAGTCGGACACTTCCTGAAGTATCCGATCCAGACAATGAGTCAGCGAATCCATACACTGTTGTACATCTCACACACAGGCGAGTTATCCAGCCCCAGCATTGTGCAGCTCGCAAACAACGGAGCTGGCCTTCGACCACGGATCTTGAAAACCGGCGATATTTCGCGACCAGTTCTCTGTGCCTGCTCCCAGAGTCGAGCTGCAATACGACGACATACCGCAATGGAGACCTGGCGCTGTGGTCGGATCCCTTCCAAAGTAGGGGTGAAAATACAGCGCATCGTGTCGGTGTCGAGCCCGTCCCGCCGGTAGAAGTCGACTTGCTTCGTTGAAGGCGACAGTCGGTGAGGAAATTCAGGCAAGTGCGAGGTGTATGAGCAACCGAGAAGGTGTCGAGAGAAAAGATTGAGGCGATTGCGCGTTTGGTACGGAACTGAATCCTGTTTAATTGTCACTGTTAAGGTAGAACATGCAGGCAAAAACCTCTATGCAGTCCCGGTGGACACGAGAGTGCCTCGGGTGTGTTTCTGTTTGTCGCGGTACTAAATTACTCTATGCGGGGTCGAACGAAGAACAAAATGAGCATTGGGCGGCCACCTTGCCGTGGACGAGATGGTCTTACAGCGACATGTTGCCGGAGGGCATGCCCGGTGCCGGGTAGGTGCCCATCGGCACGCTCACTGGGTAACCCGCAGGGTACACGCCGTCGCTAGGGCCCATGTAGTCTTCACCGTCCTCGTCGTCAAAGAGCATGACCTCAAGCATCATCACCTCCTCGTGCGAGAGATTGCAAATGGGTTCCTTGGGCTCCATCATATTCGTGACGGCGTTGTACTCCATGGGAGCCTGCGTCGCGTCCAGGAACCGCTTCTTGCGCTCGACCATTTGCTGGCGGATGAGGCGGCGCTTCTGCTGCATGCGCTGCTGGTTTACGTTGGCCTTCTTGCGGTGGAAGTCGCAGAGCTTGTGCAAGTCGCCGTTATCCTTCACAGCGCGGTGGTTGTTGCACAGTTTGCTGGGGTATGAGCAGCGCACCTCTGCGGGGAGCAATGCAACGGCCTGCTTGCTGTCAGCAGCGGCGGCGGTGGTGGTCGTGGCGGCGTTGGTGGTCGACATGGGTTGAGATGCGTGGCTGTATGGGTTGTTGTTTGCGGTGGTAACCAAAGCTCGTCGAGAGACCTGTTTGTGCGTTTGTCAAATGTGCGGTCGGAGGCAAATTGAGTAGTGATGATCCGATACGCTCGCTTCAGCCGTCCTTATTGTTCTGGGTGCTACGCCGGCCTTGGCGCTCGCTTGTCGTAGACGCAACTCGGCGCCAAGTGGAGCCGGCCACACAGACCACCGCTACTATACCAAGAGTAACAACGATGCATCGACCAACGCGAGGGCGGCCTCAAGCCCAAACGTACTCAACTGAACCGGTGGCGCGGAGCTTCCGCGATTTTTGAGATGTCAAGTTGCCGTCCAGAGCGCTCCTTGCTCGCTTTGGGCCTCCTCGTGTTAGTCACCGTTGCCAGAAGCCGGGCAGCTCCAGGTCTGATGTCGAGTGCTGGGGATAGCCCGTGTTGCCAGCATTGCTGCTTGTAAAGTCGCCAGCGCTTCTAAAAAGAAGGCGCTGCCCGCGAAGCGCTGTAACGGAGACTGTCTCCGTGAACCCGCTTGCTGGGAAAGCGGCCGCAAGGTGCTGGCTGGCGAGTGCTCAGAGCGCTGGCAGTTACCGTACGCCGCTGGCGGGGCTTTGCCGGACTCGAGCCCCTTTCGCAGACGCTAAAAGTTCACCATGCCCGGCGAAAAATGCATTCGGGCTGCAGCACCTGAGCTTGCGAGAACCATTATCTACTATTGTTAGGGTGCGCCTGCGGTTGTCGTGCACGATAACTTCTGCAGTGGTGCTGCAACACCAATTGGTGTTTGGCCACACCGGATCGCTCTGGTACAAAGACTTGAGCTCGCCAAAGGGTCCAGCAAGCGACAGTTCGATTTCGAACGCTCTGCGTTAAGAGCGAATGGTTGCTTGGAGCCGCCTTGTGGGGACTAACGCTTCCGTTCACCGCCTCGATGCCGCTGTGAATGTCCACAGGATGGCTGTCAGTCGTTCCTAAACGGCAGGCCTCTTGCATTGTCTTCGCTCCCGTATCCCGACTCAAATCAGCGGCGTGCAACCAGCGCCACGCGCCAAGTTTTTTTGGCGCGACTCGACAACGACTTGTAATCGGCCCCGTGGCCAAGCAACGGCACCACGGAGCCCACACAGCAGGAGCGTCGCTCTGCCTTGGCACCGGCGCGGCGTTCCGCTGCGTTCGTCCTTTCGCGGCATTTTCTGGTTCATTACTGCTTCCGCGGGTCCCGAACAATTCGGACGCCGCGAGTGCGTGCGCGGATTGAGGCCAAGTGCGGCAACAACAACTAGCTGCATCAACGCGAGCACACATAGCCTCCTTGCATCTCGGACATGAATCCCAGAGCCGTTTTGCCACTCCAAGGATAAAAACGCACGAAGCTGCCTCGCTTTCCTGGCTTTCGAGTCGCTACACTTTTGGCTGTTGACTGTCGCCACATCTGCATGAGCGTGTTCCTCAACACGATATCCGGCATATTTCGATGCCCGTCTTGCTGCATGGTTGTCATTGCAAGCCTGACGACTGCGTCGATCGTTAATCCATGTTCAATATGCATGGCGTCTTCGCATCTGGAGCACATGCAGGTCAGTACTGGACGCGCTCATTGTGCATACCTGTCGTCCTACGGATGCCGTTACTGTTCGCAAGACTCCTCGGCTGCCGCTCATTTTCAGTTCATCTCAGGTTGTCTACAGCTACTACACGAGTGAATCCACGATCTCATCGAGCAGATGAATCACAGCAAGCTCGGTGTGCTGTAGGCGATCCAGCCTGTCGTCTTGGCACATGCAACTTGCTGTAGCCATCGGTGAGGCGTCTTCAACTTGACGCGATCACCTTAAGGTTGTTTCTATGGTCCTCACTCCTCGATCACAATAGCAACAAACGCGCACCATGAACACAGCGCCATGTGGTCTCGTCCTTGACAGGGCAGCTCCGCCAACTCGCTGGATACTCTCTGCTTCGGAGCTGCTCAATGGCAGATTCGCTGGTCGCGCGTCTTTTGATTGGCCATTCACTTCAACTTGACGTTGTCCCCTCGTAACAGGTCCAGCGTTGTAAAGGAGCCATGTACGATCCAAAACGAAGCAGAAGCTTGCAGCTCTTTTCGTATCGTCTTCCCTCCAGACTGCCGATTTTCATTCTGGACAAGGACCATTTACATCGACTCTTACTCGGGTATTTCTGGAGGCACACCTCGAATGTGTCCGGAGAGTCCTCTGGAGAACAGAGAACTTCAAACACACACCAAATGACCACTATCTCCTACTGAAATGGCTCGAGAGAAGCACAGATGATCAACGCCACGTTAACGGCTACCTTGTGCACTTGGGTTTGACCCTCGTTTACTTCACAAGTATCTTCTCAGCTTCACAGATGAAGCAGGTTCTCACGACACCACACAACTCAATTGTAGCTACATGAGAACAGGCTACACCTCCTGAGCTCTATACTGGAGCGGCCATCGCCACATCTGCACCAAACGTAAGCTGCATTTTAGGTTGAGTCTGGACGAGCTAGTTGAATGCTCGAGAAGAATGCAAACACTTGATATTTTACCAGAGGAGCAAACCTTCAGGCTGCGATGATAATTTTGGTGGTGGAACTGCGAAGGTGGGCGCTTACTTTAGCTTGCCACCTTTCGCATGTGCCAAGCTCCATCGCATGGACAACCATGGCACGAAATAGCTTGCTTTGATCGCTTCGAAGTCTATTGTTATCGCAAGGAGGGCATCATGCTCAATCCCTTGAGGTTCTACCTGTTCCGCTCCTCCATTCAAGACTGGGGACAATACCACATTGCAATTAGCTCTACTCTTACTAAGCCATCAAACGCATCGTCTTACAAGAGCTTCTACAATGACCTCGACATCACTTCGCGCGGACGCTCTCGCGGACGTGACAGCCACAACTTCCATCTTTGAAATGCTCTTCAAACAGAAAGAGACCCTGGAAAACCCACAGGAAGAAGACAGCTCCAACTTCACCAAGGATAAGGAGATCGAGCAGCAGCTCTCACCACCAGTTAAACAACCTACGCTGCTTGCGGACCTCCATCTGCTTCAGCAGCTCACTCAACAACTCCAAGCTGCAACACTGAGCACGGCAAGCAACAACCACGACGATGATGACGGCGTTGAGGCGCGATCCACTATAAATGCCGAGACGGAGAACCTCGCCACACAGTACTGTCGTCGAGCTGCGGCACTTCTGGCGTTCGTCGACTACGATGCAACCACGACAGTACCCCTCGACATCCTAGCCTCTGGACCATCGTCCAGCATTGTGCGTGACGAAGCAAACCAACCCGCTCCAATGCTAGAGGCTGTTCGCCAAGCGCTTCACGACTCTCAGGCTGCTGCAGCACTTACGTTGAACAACGCCACAATTGCAGAAGCTCATTTACTGTCGGCGTACTGTTCGCGCAGTTTAGGAGAGCCTGCGTACGCTCGCGCTTTCACGGCATTGGCAACAGCAGCCTTACCAGGGAGCACGGCTATCACGAGCTTGGCTGAACAACTGGATGTTGAAGCGCGAGACGACAATGCAGACCTTTTGCCCAGGCTGCGCTTAACCTCTGCAGCAATTTTGGAGATGGCCACTGACAGTCCTGGTCAAGCGGCTTTGCAGCTGGACGAAGACGACCGAGACAACAATGACCAACCCGAGCAGAGGGCGACCAAGCAGTCCACAGTCACTTCAGCACCGACCGCAATACCAGCTGAACAAAGCTCCTTCTGGAGTCAGGTATCGGCGCATTTTCAAGTACTCGAAGAAGCAGCAACGTCGACGCGGCTTGAAAATCTAGAGCGCCTTCTGCACCAAAATGTCCACCACCGCTGCGCTTTACCCGCAGAAGTGCGTCAATTAAACACAGCACTCCAGGCAGCACTTGCAGTACTAGCTGTGCTTCTTCAGAGCAACATCGCGTGCCAAACGCTTGGCCTCGATATGTCGCAAGACGCTGCCGCTCGGACGCTCGAGAAGCTCACTCAAGCCGCTTCATCTTCTTCGCAAACTCTAGTGCAGAACCGCACTGCGAGAAAGTGGATTGTGCACACTTGGGCTCCTGCTGTACGCCGCGCTGGGGAAACAGCTTCTACTTCAGCACTTGTTGACTTGTCCAACGACGTGCTCCTGATGCTGACACGTCTTCTACAGGCATCAGGAAGCTGGAGACGCTGCACTGCGATGGCTCACAGCTTGGCATACGCTGAAATGAGCTTTGATCTCGCCAAGAACTTCCGCGGTAATAACGTGGACCCTTCGGCCTGGTCTCGCCTGGAGTTGCAGTGTGCTGAAGCCTACGCCACTGGTCTGTTGCTGCGGATCTCGGGTCACGAGGAAGCGCTGAAGACTTTTCGTGAAAGCTTGCAGGCAGCACTGCATATCGGAGACCAGGAATATGAGCTGAGAGCACGTGTGCATGTTGCCAAGATGTTGCGACTGATGGAGGAGCCTGAGATCGCGCACGCTGAGCTTGTGCAGCTCCTAACGCGCTGTCGTGCTCTAAATGACGTGCACATGGAAGCGCTGGCGGAGTACGAAATGGGCGAGCACTTTGTGCAAACAGAAGATCTCGAGGCAGCGCAGGAGCATTTCCGAGCGGCGCAGACGCTGTGCAACCGCACGGGAAACTGCGGCAACGCGTGGCACCCGCGCTCCATCCAGCAAGCAATCGCCTTCTACGCTCGACTGCGGCCGTCCGTGCGTCGTGGGGCCATGCGCTGCAGCGTCTCGACGCTCTTGCGCTCTGTACATGACGAGGATAACGACGATCAGTCGGAGAGCGAAGACAACGAGGAGGTGAAAGAGGAGCAAGACGAGGAAGAGGAAAGCCAGCGCCCGAAGGCGAGACGGCAGGCGTTCTGTCTCAAGCACACGTCGCCGGAGCCTCGCTCGCTGATGAGCACGATCATGAGCACAGCCGGCAACGCGTTGAGCTGTGGGAAGCCCAAGCGCTCCATGGGCTGGCGCGAGTCCGTGTTCGCCACGGCCTGGCCCAGCAGCGAGGGCAAGTAGGACAGGAATGCATGTCGTTGAAGTTGCCTTTATATATTCCACACCACTATCCACGCGCTTTCATCCAATCACTCGCGTTGGTGACAGTCCCGCGATATCACTGGTCGAAAAGCGGCCCTTTTTGCGAGCCACACAGCCACTTGGATCATCGGAAACGGGTGCTATCACCACCAAACGCCGTCAGCATACCTCCTCCCCATTGGCTGTATCATTCCACACATGTTACACTTCCCATCACCGTCCACTAAAGGGGGGCCTCCACAAACGAGCGGCTCTGAACCACAGAGACACCCAGATTCGCCGCCTCCCAACAGCGCAAGAACGACAGGATGGTCATGATGCTTCTCGTCAAGAAGTCGACGCCCGTGCTCAAGTGCGTAGCCCCTCCACCCCTGACGTCTTCAGCAGACGCAGGGCTCTCTCCCCATACTTCGTACACGCTCCACCGCTCTCTCTAGGCGTCGCAATGGAGAGATATGGAGTGTGTATCATTGTGTCAATAGGACCTCTTTAACTAATGCAATTGCATTTGCACCAATCATTGCAGGACGGCCGGCCAGCAGGCCCGCGGCATGGCCACGGAGAAGCAGATTCTGCAGCGTATCACGGCCACGTCCAACATCGCCAAGATCACCAAGTCGATGAAGATGGTGTCGGCCGCCAAGATGCGCGGCGCTGAGAACCGCATGAACGCCGGCCGCCCCTTCACGGCCTGGCTGGACAACGTCAAGGGCTCGCACAACCGCGCGCTCGAGACGGACGGCGTGGCCCCCGTGGAGGAGCTCGAGGGCGACAACGTGTTCGTCGTCGTCTCGTCCGACCGCGGACTGTGCGGCGGCATCAACTCGGGTATCGCCAAGACCACCCGCAAGCAGATCGCCGGCGTGGAGGACCACTCGCAGATCTTCGTGATCGGCGACAAGGCGCGCGCTCAGCTGCGTCGCGACCTCGGCGACAACATCCGCGGCAACGTGACGGAGACGTACGCGACGCCCCCCAACTTCACGGTGGCCAGCGCCATCGCCGAGGCCGTCGTGGCCTCGTCCGCGTCCGAGTCGGAGAAGGTGCACGTCGTGTACAACCAGTTCAAGTCGGCCATCTCGTACCTGCCGTCCGTGCGCTCGCTCGCCGTGCAGCCGGACTCGGACGCCTTCGACCTGTACGAGCTCGAGCCGGACAACAAGGACGAGCTGCTCGCCGACCTTAAGGAGTTCGAGATCGCCACCGCCATCTTCCAGGGCATGATCGAGAACTCGACCAGCGAGGAGTCGTCGCGTATGGCTGCCATGGAGAACGCCACCACGAACGCCGAGGATCTCATTGGCTCGCTCACGCTCGTGTACAACAAGGCTCGCCAGGCCCGTATTACCACGGAGCTGATTGAAATTATTTCGGGTGCCGCCTCCCTGGACGGCTAAGCGCGTTCATTCGTGAGTCCTGCTGCCAGAGCTGAATCAGGGGCCGACAGCGGGTCCGGAACGGAACGGACGAAATAAATCCTCGCGCACGAGATGAACTCGCTTACCAGTGTAGCTAGAAGTGAGGGACGGCGCGCGCGAGCTTGAAATCATCATTGAGGAAGTACGAGCAACAACAAGCGTGGTGTCAACGGAAATAAACAGCAAAACCATCTCCTCGACTGCGAGTATTTGCTTCGTTTGCATGTGCGGCGTTGGTGACAGGATACGCATGAATGGTGACGTGGCTTGTCTATTTTTTTGTTAAACAAATCCGTGACGCCGTCATGCATCATGGGGTCAAGCAAGACGCGAAGAACGAATGATAATCAACTTGGGTGTATTTAGCTGCTTTGCCACTGGAGTAGCTAGGTAGAATAGTGTTTGTAAGGAAGAAGGACGCTAGCTGCCTCCAGGAGCAGGCAACGAAATAAGCATCTATCGCTGCTGTGGCACAGCTCGAAGCCTGCCTGGTTAGCAGAGCGCATGTGGGAAGGACCTCCCTTAGTTTTTGGAGAAGTGCTCGGTGACCTTGTCCATGACGAGCCACTGGATACCGTACGACGGACACAGACGCGCGAGACGCGGCACGAGACCCTTGTACAGCGCGCTGACGCCCTCCTCCTTGGCGATCACGACCATGGCGTCCACCATGCCCTTGTACTTGCCACCAGCTCCCGCAGCAGACTCCTGCGCCATAAGACGCGTCTTCACCACATCCATGGGGCAGTTGATGCACGGGCCGGGGATGGCACCGATCATACCCGTGAGTCCGCTCTTCCACGCCGGCAGCGAGTCGCCATCCTGCAGCTTCCACACGTGCTTCTTGATGAAGTTGTTGGACCAGAAGCTGCACGCCTGGTTCAGACCCTGGCGACCGATGGTCGGCGCCAGACCCTTCCACAGCGCAAGCGGCCCTTCGTGCTTGACCACCGTCATGGCGGTGTGGACGGGGCCACGGTACTTGGGGATCTCGCCCTTGATGATGTTCTGGCCCTGCAGACGCGTCTTGATGACCTCGAACGGCGTCACAATGAGCACAGCCTCGGTGGCTCCCGCCAGCGCGCCGGCAATGAACTCGTTGGCGCCGCTCACCTGTCCGTTCCTGTCCGACAGCATGCGACGGAAGATGGCGTTGAAGTAGAAGCGCGTGCCGTTCTTGAGCACGACGTGCACCGTCCAGGGGGTGAAGCCCTTGAACAGGCCCTTGGGGCCTTCAGCAGCCACCAGCTTCTTGCCGCAGTCGACCATGCCACGGTACTGGCCAGTCTTGTCGAGCTGCATACGAGTCTTGGTCACATCCAGCGGCGTGAGGATCACGGCCTCGATGACGCCGGACAGCGCACCACCGAAAAACTTGACGACGGGCGACACCTTCTTCACTTGTCCGTCCTTGTCGGCCGGCAGCGGCACGCGCAGTCCGCCCTCGCCCACTTCGACGCTGGCCTTCCACCAGTTCTTGGACAATTGGCGGACGTCCGGGTCCCACAAAAAGTGCTCGAGCGCCGTGGGAGACGCCATCTTGGAGCGCAGTAGCAGGTAGAGGTACTTGAAGTCGCCCTCGTGCACGCAGTGGGCGTCGCGCGGGTGCAGCTCCTGGATCATGCTCGTGGCCTCCTGCAGCGTGACGGTGACGCCCAGCGCCTGCAGTCCGTTCTGCAGGTCCTCGTCCACGAGGTAGCCCTTGTTCTCCTTGTCGAACGACCGGAACGTCTGCACGATGAACTCCTCGTGCAGCGCGTGGAAGTCCTCGTACGTCAATTGGCCCTGGTTCTTGGGGTCCAGCCGCTTCATGAGCTGGCCCACGTCGTCCGCCGACAGCTTGACGCCGGCCACGCGTAGGCCGCGCTGGATGTCGAGCGCGTCCACTTTGCCGTCCATGTCGACGTCCACGCGGGCGAAAGCTTCACGCAGCAGCTGATCCACCGTCACGCGCGAGTTGCGGCGAACGAGTTTGGCGCGCTGCTCGGCTTTGATTTGGGCCGCGGGCTGCGGCGTGGAGGCACTGGCACTAGCACTAGCGTCTGCCATGGTTGTAGGGTATTGGAGACGTGCGCGCGAGGAGGCGAGAGGGAGAATGGTCGGTTGTTTGGGTGGTGCTTGGACTCGAAAGCAGTTACGCAGATCCACGCCGTGTGCTTGTATGCTAATTGGAGCTGGTACAGCGTACCGCCCTGCCACGCACGAGGCTTGCACGGACGATGGGCAGATCGATTTCACGGCTGGATAGTGAAGGCAAGTGGATCGCGAAACGAGCAAGTGCCGGTGGTGACTGCGTTTCTGCTTCAGGGATGCAAGCGCACGCTGCGTCTACATTGGCTGTCACATGAGCTGGAGCTGGTGGAGGCGCCACATCGTCGCCTCCGCCGTGTAAACGACTGCACATCCTGCTGGAAAGTTTTTCTGCTTGGAGAGCAGCAGCCACGAGCGCGTGCAGGCGCCGCCAGCAATCCACTCGACAGCTACGAGGTTCCTTTTGCTCATTGTTTTGGTAAACTAAGGTGGTGAGCTGTTTGAGACGGATGCACTTCCGCAATGCAGCGATGTCTACTCTGCTTTAACAATTAGGTGACCGTTTTGGGGACCATTCGTGGCGGTCCTGCCGACGATCCGTTTCCCCCGTATAACGATATCGGACTCCTAGTTAGTTATATCAAGAACCCAAATCCAGCATTTAAATACTTTGGATCCTTTCTGATAGAATAATTTAGTGTAGATCCTTCCAGTTGTCATATTGTACCGCTCCGTGATTGGTCGAAAACCGCTTGCTAAACAAAAGCGAGCTCGTCGCCCGCGTCACACTGGCCGAGTCAGGACTTGCAGTCCCGAGCGAAGTTGCAGTGCTGCTTTCCTTCGCGGCAAATGTCCGGACGTCTGGGCAGGCAAAAATGCTGCATGACCGGCACGTCGGCTTTGCCGACGAGCAGTTGGATGGAGGACGTTGGAGCCTCGTCGCAGGTCGAGTAAGCTCCTGCCAACGCCGTGTTCGTCACATCCTGCATTTCGCGCTGGACGACTGCAACGTCCTTTGGTTGACTGCAACGTCCTGAACACTCTCTCTCTCTCTCTCTCTGAGAGAGAGAGAGTTCATGCTAAACAACTGAGTTGACATCAATTCATTTCTGGTGAATTGGTGAACATGCGCCATTTGAATTGCACTTCGGTGATCGCATGTCAGTCGAGGTAAACTTATCCTTCAATTAGCAGATTACATCCATGGCCGAATGACGCCAATGGCTCCTTTGGACGCCGTCGTCGATACAGGTCTCTTGGTTGGCTTTCGTACTGCTGCTGCGGATCCATTTTTCTTGCGTGTGAAGGAGAGCCGACTACCGCATCCCGGTGGACACTCCCCGAGCAACTCCTGAGACCGCGACGACTGCGGAGCATATTGCGGTTGGCTTTGCACATGCTGAACAGATTTCTTTCTCCGCGTGGTCGTGCTCGAGCTGGTCGGTGTGGCTACTCGTTCGTAGCGCTGCGCTAGACTTGGTGACGGCACCAATCGAATGCGTTCAACTCGCTGCTGCTGCTTCGATTGAGGTTTGCGATTGACTCGAGTGCGATCGGATGCAAGCTTCTGTGCCACTGCGGAGTTGGAAGGCGACGCGCGCTCGTAAACGCCATCGCGGCCAACTTGGACGAACACTTTGGGAGTGCGCACCGGGTACTCGAACTCCTCCTCGTCCCCCTCATCATAATCGTCGTCCTCTTCCTGGTTGTCCGAGTATTCCTCATTGACAAACTGCTCCTCATCCCCCTCTCGGTCATTGTACAACGCTGGCGTATTTGTGCCTCGGCTCGAAATCATCTTGAGCTTGGCACTCTGACGATGCTCCTCGTGGGGCTCCGCTTGTGTTTGCGCCTGATTATCAGCTGTGGCACTTGGCTTCGTAGTGCTGTTCTTGCAAATAATGAGGTTGCCACGTAGACGATGCTCGTTGATGAAGTTCTGCAGGTCTGCTTCACGAACGCACTGTCGAGCACATAGCTCCTTTAACTCCACATACTTGACGTGTGTCTGGCGCAGCTCGTCCTCGCGCTGACGCAACCGCTTTTTGAGGAAGGCAACCGGGTCAGCCTGCTCGTCCGTTTCGGTGGACTGCCGTTGCTGATTCGGTGCTGGATTTGGGTCCTCCTTGTGCTGCTTTGCTGTCACTCCAGCAAATTGTGGGAAGTCCATCCACACATGGTCCAGCAAAGCAGGCATACCAGTCTTGTCATCACAGTTCTGCATCGCATCCATACTTTTGCTCTTCCAGCGCTCGACCTTGGCCAAAAACTCCTGAAGGCGCTTGGTCATATCGTCAAGCTGAGCTTTCAGTGCCGCCAATTCCTCGCCATCTGAGTGCCGGTCGGTAGACATACCATTCTCCGTCTTTTTGAACTGCTTTAAAGCATTTTTGAGCTGGTCTTTGTCGTGCTTTAGGCGAGCAATCTTGGTCTCTTGAATATGAACCTGCTCTTCGAGGGACTTGATGCGATCTGCTTGCTCCTTTTCTAGTGCTCGGTTCTGCTCTTCTTGTTGACGCGCTGCTTCTCGATCCTTACTGCTTGTGTCTTTACTTTTCGAGGCTAGCTGGGCCTCCAGCGCTTCGACTTGGTCACGGAGGGCTTGGCTTTTCCCCTGCTCATCGAGCAACTGAGTCATCTTCTCCAGCACTCGTTTTTTCTCCTTCTGCAGCTCTGATTCTAAGCGATCAATCATTTTCGCCTCCTTTTGTGAAATGAAAGTTGACTTGTCCTTTGCTTCTGGAGTTGGCTCCACAGAAGCCAAGTGACCGACCTCCATCTTTGGTGACCGCTTGGTTCGGCGAGTGGGTACGTGTACTGTATCCTCCCACTCAGACACTTGTTCAAGGGGAGCTGGCCTTTGCCGAGATGGAGCTTCACTAGTTGGTGCCTTCCCGTGGCGAGCTGCCTTTGAGCGATGAGCGTAGCCCGTAAAGTGCTCTGACACTTCATCCTCTTCGATACGAAAATGATCCAATTTCAGCGAACGAGTTGGTGTGCTTTTCACGCCATTTCTTGCAGCGCTGGCGATGGAGCTTTTGCGACTTTCGACCTGGATTTCAGCATTTCGCGTCACTTGGCGATTATGTCGTCCGAGTGCTGCTCGTTCTCTCTTCTCCTGCCTGCTCTCCTCAGATACCACCGAGGACGCCCCAGCAACAGCCTCACTCTCATCGCCCGATGACATGTCAGCTTCATCCGACACTGACAACGATGATCGCCCCGAAGACGACGGCGAGGCGGCGGGTCGTACGTAGTGTTGCTGAGCTGATGATTGCCGTCGAACCTGTTGCCTCGACGTGTCTATCCTCCGTCGAACCACCTGCTTCTCGTACCCACCACCCTGATTGTCCTCGTCGTCACTATCAGTGTCAGCCTCCTCCTCACTCGAGTACTGCGGTCCTTGATACGCCAGTCTCGGCTTAACCTGTACTTCTCCGTTAACCTGTCCTTGCTGCAGCTTAGGCAGTCCCATCTCAGGTGGACAGTCTTCTCGCGCTCGGATCTCACCGGACGACAGGAAGACGAACTCCATGGGTCGCTTCTCCTGTCTGTTAACCTGTACCAGTCTCTGCCCTTTATTTTGCGTCTCGTTCTCCACCAACTGATGGAAATCGCCGCTCTCTCGATGCAGAACACGCTTGCGCATGCGATAGGGATGTTGCGGGTGCAGTTGCTCGTCTTCTGCGGCCTCTGGCGACTCGTACAACGTCTCGGATGCTCGGGAGCGAAGGCTCGACGCTCTCTGGAGCTTCTGCTGCGTGCGCTGGCGGCCCAAGGCGGCCAAGATCACGTCATCGGAGCTCTCGAACACGCGCGCGTCCTCCACGCGGCTCAGCATGGCGCAGTTGGAGCTGCTAGAGGCCGAGAAACGGACGTCCGAGGTCGAAGGACGAGTGCGGGCAGGAAAAGGCAAGTTGCGCGCGGTTTTTCAAAAAAACCTACTTAGGAAGGATGGATGTGTACATCGGTTTACACAATACACGTTTGGAGCTACAGTACCGTATTCTCCCTGTCAGAAGCGTCACTATGTCATAAGAATCAGTTATTTTCTACCAATCATGATAGTGCAAATTCCATATGGTTCGCACTTTTGCATAAGACAGCTCAGTTTAGAGGTACAGAATGGGGCGTGAATAAGGAACGGGTGTCAACTCATAACCTGATAGAATTTATACTATGCAATTATAGAGGTCAGACATTGAAGCACTGAATTTGGCTGACTAAACGCGGTACTGTGTACCGGAGGTACCCCTGGCTCGCTCATTCAAAAAGATGCAGCGAGAACGACATCGCCGTGTACGACTCACCAAGCAACAGCAACTCGAGTTATGCAGGATGCATAACATCGAGCCTGCTTGAGCCTCGCAATACTGGGGCGATGGGCAGAGAAGCGGTTCGCGTTGGAGAAGGCTCCGGTCAAATCATCGGTCAAGAGGATCGTGGAGTCTGAGGCGGCTCTCAAGAGTATTCCTGTCGACTTCCCGGACCACAAGAAAGTGCCAAGAGCGTCAATGATAGCGCTGGACTCCTGCGTCGTCAAATGGTGCAATGACGCCTGGAATGACCTGGACGCCAACACCATCAAGGCTTGCTGGAGGCACGCGGGTTGCGGGTTTGTACGTGGATAGGTCCCAGATCAGTGATATCATTAACTAAAATAAGTACAAACTTACATTTATGACATTTTATGCTCTCCAATCCGAAAATACCGCCAATAATCAGTATATATCAGGCGTTCCTTATTCACGCCCCATTCTGGAGATAGCAAATTCGACCAAATCTCACTGTGGACTGACATGCCAATATGGCAGCTATATCGCTCAAAATCAGGGACCACTAGTCCGTACAACAGTAAGAACGCGAGTCAAATTCCAGAGCCGTATGAGGACTGGCTGTTGATATCCCTTTGATTATCTCGCTATAATAAGTGCGTGGATCGAGGAATTTCCATAATGCAGTAGAAAAGTACTGAGTTCGGCCAGGACAAAGCCAATAATTGGAAGTACTGAGTAAGTTGCTACCTGCTGCTGTTAGGTCCGCAAAACCGAACTTAGCAACACTAGCTAGACCTAAGCCTTTCGCTGCCCCTTGTAGCTTGTTTTTGTGGGCGTCTGCGCCTTCCTTTCGTTGATTGATATACCCACGCGAACTCGATCGTCTCGTGCTCAAAAGACATTTTGAGCCTTGCAAGAATGTGTTGATAAGGCTCCCACACGAACTCGCGATAGCCCACCCACTGAATTAGGTAGAAAATGCTAGCATTTACCCAGCGCTTCGCGTAGATCTGCTCGGCCTCGTACATATCGTTGTCAGCGCTCCGCCGAGCTTGTCCATTGCTGGCAAAGAGGCCACCTCTACGGCGCTCCTCTCGCAGACCTCCGCCTATAAAACTCTGATATTCGCTGATGTCGCGGGCCGAGAAATCCCGGTTAAGGCGAAGCTGCCAAAACGAGCCGTCGAGACGTCGATTGAAATTTCTCGCGTGGCGCTAGCGGGGATTGAGGGGCGGCATTGAACAAAATGCAGAATGAAGACTAATTTTATATTTTGTAAGGGCGATGAAAGTACCGAGAACGTTCCCGTTTGAGCTACAAAAATAGTTTTTTAAATTGGTCCTCAGAATTCAACAATAAAAATTCACCAAAATTCAAATGTCAAATTTTGTGAGATTGGGCCAGTGATTGAGCCAGCGTTTTGGTACCCACACGAGGGTCCTGTTGTAGAGTTGCATCTACGTTCTCAATATTATTCCTTTTTCTCTGTCATTTCAAATAGAGTTAGATGATATCTTGATCTGACAAAGTATCGCATTAGTTTTTCCTAAAACGTGCTCATGGAAGCTGAGCATGATATACAAAAGTCTGGATTCCAGACAGGTATTTAGTGTAAAATTCCTATTATATTATGTATTTTCTAAGGCTAAATGTAATCTTTGAGTTGGTAATGCACCTTACAAAGCATTCTTGGCTTGTTTTCGCTTATTCTTCGGCCGCGACCAGGCTTGAGTCCCCTATTTCCGATTCGGTCTGGAGTAGACTCCAATGCTGGTGGGCGAACCGACAAGTCTTGTCCGAAGGTGGTTGTGGTGGGCCAAATTTTCATGCTGTAAGTTTTGTGAAAATGTCCGACTGACATGCGATCTGCATTGTACAACTCGTCAATTCTGCGCCCATCTTGCGTAGCTGCGCAAATTGCGTGAACGCAAGAAAACTCTTCGTCCTGCCTATTTCCACAGGTACATTCCGACGCGGGAAGGTCAACTACGCGGTGCGGGTGGATATATCCAGGGATAATTACTGGTCCTAGATGTTGCACGGAGAAAGCGCCGTCCATTAAAGGCGTGAAATCGCACATTTTGGCAGCCTTGGAGAGCTCGGCTAGTTGAATTTTCAGTCTGGGCACAAGAGCCGATGTGCCGCTAGTGTGGATCCAATTGACGACGCTTTTCGGACATCAGTTTGGCCAGTTTGAGGAAATACAAATGAAAGCCGTCCAGATAGTGGATTTACTGGCGGCGACGGCACACGCAGAAGTACGGCAGCTACGGACCCAAGTGACAGTGGCCCTGGCTCCGCTGACCATCCTGCACACGACGACGACGACGCCCCTAATGCACCCACCGGCGGGCCAAGCGCTTCCGTCAGCGGCACTGGTGGTCAAGGAGGTGGTGGCGACGATGATTACCCCGGCGACGGTCACGACCATGACGACGAAGAGAGTCGTGACAGTGACGACGAAGGAGCAAGCTCCGACCCAGCTGGGAGCCGTGACAACGACGATCAAGACAGTGTGGTCAACGATCGCGTAGAAGGTACCCCCGGCTCCGGCGCCCCCATACATGTACCACTCAGGCGCCACAATCGGGAACCCACTGCTCCCGGCGCCGAGGATACGGATCTACAGTTGGCCGTGCAGGGGCTGAACACCGGAGGAAAGGCTGATCGCAAAAACATGACTATCGAGCTTTTCTCTGGTGACATCAAGACGACTGCCTTTGACTCAGGTGTTAGCAGCTGGTGGCGATAGTTCTCAAAGCAGTTGCTTCAGGCCCAGCTTATGGGTAACTGCCGATGGTCCATGCTCCAAAGCCTGGGCGTTTTCGAATCTTCCCTGCCTGGAAATGCCCGAGAATGGCTCTCTGATTACAGGTCCATCCACCCTCGAGCTACCTTGCAGCAATGCGGTCAGGCTCTGGTGGAGGCATTCAAGAGCCCTCTCTCCGAACAAGAAGTCACGCGGCGGCTATTACATGAGCGCAAACGGCCAGACGAAAGTTACCGTCAGTTCGCGTACCGACTTCGCAGCATGGCGGATTCGTTACCTGGCGGCATCGAGGTTCACGGCAATGCACGACAAGCTCTCCACACGTTCATTCAACATGCATACCCGGCGTATTCGACGCTGCTAAAACTGTCCCTCGCTAATGCGCCCCCGGCAGACCCAGTACAACAATTGAATCGTGTTGTGACACAATTGTCATTTCTCGTGGATAGTGATGGTCTCCGGCGAGGACCGCCTGTTCTCCAGCCCCCCACACGCGAACATGACAACGGCCCCGTACCACAGCAGTCCCGCCGTACAGCTTTGCTCGCTACTGTTCAGCGCAAACAGAAGCGTGGTCTCAGGACACACCGTCAAGCCCAATCACGATCTGCAGGCCCTAAAACCCGATGCTTCAATTGCAACGGTCTCGGCCACTTTGCTGCGGACTGCCCCCAGCCATCCCGAAAAATGCGCAACAAAGGTTCGGCACACGCAGCGATTACTGCTGCCTTGACGGAAGACAGTGCGTGAAGACTCGGCGTCAAGTGGAAACCAGTTCTATTGGACTCAGGAGCCTCCATTCACTTGACGGGCCACCGCAAGCTCTAATCTAAACTGCGCTCTCTGGCAACTCCTATCCGCGTCACCGTAGCGGATGGCCGTGTTGTCATTGTTGACAGTGTCGGCACTATCCGGCTGCAAAACCATCGTGCCCGTTCATGGAGGCACCCGCCAACTTGATGTCAAAATTGCAAATGTGTACTACGTGCCAAGGCTTTCCGTCACACTGCTGTCCGTTTCGCAGCTAGTTCACGCTGGACACATTGTTCGATTCGCGGACAACGAGTGGACAGTGACTCGTGGCAAAACGCGCCGCAGCGTTCTTCAGGCTAATGAACAGAATGGTGTTTATCACGTGCTGACCGCGTCCACACCCCGCCCAACATCGTCTCCGGCGCAAGGATACATGTCCACGACTGCTTCACTGGATGTGTGGCACCGCCGGTTGGGCCATTTACACTATGCAGCGTGTCGTCGCCTAGCTGGCAGCCGCGCTGTTCAAGGCTTGAAGCTTGCTCCAGGGTCAGCAAAACCCCCAGCATGCCCGGCGTGTGCAAAGGCCAAAAGTTCGTCGGCGAGCTGCCCCGACCAGTCGATCCAGTACCAATGCAGCAGCAAGAACGGTATGTCACATGGACTTGAGTGGCCCTATTCAACCCTCATACCATGGTAACACATACTTCATGGTCGCAGTGTGGCGCAGCTACGTCAAAATTTATCCGGTCAAGCACAAAAACGACGCTACCTCCTCTGTTACCAGTTTTTTTGAAGTTCCTAGAGCGGCAAGCTAACATCTCCCCGGCCGACATCAAAACGATTCGCACCGACGGTGGTACCGAATTCCTCAATGCAGATTTTCGACAGCTCACATGCGCTGAAGGCCTCCGCCATCAGCATGCTACTCGCTATCGCAGCTCTCAAAATGGAGTGGCCGAACGTATGATTCGAACTGTGTCGGAAATGGCCGCGGCGATGATGATTGAATCTTGTCTCCCTCACTACTTGTGGGAGGATGCATTGCAGCATGCGGCGTATATTCGCAACCGAATCCCGTCGCGCCATGCCGCTATCACTCCGCACGAAGAAGTTTTTGGCGTGATCCCCCTCTTTGCAGGACCTTCTTGTTTTTGGACAAGCTCTCGTCATGCGCATTCCTGACCAAGTTCGCCGCAAAAAATTTCGATTCTATGGACGCGGACAACTTGGAGCCTTCGTAGGCTTTTCTGAAGAAATCCGAGGGTTTCGACTCTATCTTCCGAACACTGGCCGTAGAATCAAGGAAACTACTGATGTTGTGCCATTAGACACAATGCTCCATGAGACTGTCGTACTCGACCCTGACGAATCGCACTTGCAAGACGGGGGAGGCGATTCTCTTGACGAGCATCCTGCCGCGGGAGGCGATACGGAGCTGGAAGACGGTCGTTCTAGTTCCGTTGATACACTCCATGAAGACCGAGCGCGTATCGTCCTCCACGACACCACGTTACCGCAAGCGGAAGTGGAAGCCATTAATGGCACGTCGTCATTGACGAGTCACCGCAGATCGGAACGAATATCTGCTCGTGCACTCACTCCGTCATTCCTGTGCCTCGCAGAAATTATTCGCGAGCCTCTCAATGTGACCAAGCCCGTCGCAGTAGGCAATGACCTCTATGGAAACTCGCCATGGAAACTGAAATTGCTGCCTTGAAAGCCAACGCCACGTTCGATCTCGTGGACCCGCCACTTCACGCCAACATTCTCGACAATACTGTTCAATTTCGAGCTCAAAACTGGTCCAGACGGCGCAGTGATGCAGTTCAAAGCACGTGTGTGTGCGCGCGGAGACCGGCAAGTGTACCTTTTAAACTTCGTCGAGACACATGCACCTGCTAGCCGACTTAGTGTGCGTCCGCATTTTTCTCGTCCTGGTTGCTGCGTTCAAGCTGGAGTGTCTGCAAGGTGATGTCCCCGCAGCATACCTTAAAGCCCACGTTCAGGAAGAAATTTTATGTTCGACAAGTACGTGGATTTGAAAAAAGAACCAGATCAAGAGCACAAAGTTTGGCGACTTCCGAAGAAAGCACTGTACGGGCTAAAGCAGGCGGGCCGCGAGTGGAACAAGAAAATCGACTCCTTTTTGCGAGAACTAGGACTCAGGCCAACCACTGGAGATGCTTGCCTGTGTATTACAAGCACGCAAATGGGCTCCTGTTAGTGTGTCTTTACGTGGATGACTTGTTACTCGCCCATCAAGAGCTCAAGGAAGTGCAGTCTCTAATGAATGCGCTGGAGCAGAAGTTTCAAGTGAAGAACCTGGGAGCGCCGACACAGTTCTTGGGAATGCGCATATTGAACGCCCGGTTCTATGGGGACAATTCTGCTCTCCCCAGCGCGCGCGTACATCGACGAGGTCCTGTTTCGCTTCGGTATGGACTCGGTGCGGAGTACGCCCACACCGATGGTTCCGAACACCAGACTCGACACGGTCACATCGACAACGCCGCGGCTGACTACTGTGCCGTATCGCCAAGCCGTCGGGAGCTTACTATACGCAGCCCGCGTTACGAGACCCGACACCGCGTTCGCAGTGAACCAACTCTCTCGGCACTGTGCCGCGCCGACCCAGGACGCCTGGCATGCCGCTAAATACCTAATGCGGTACCTCGCGGGTACGCGCCGGTACAAACTCCAACTTCAACCTCGATTGTCGAAAGCGGACTTCGCCTCGCCACGGACGCTGACTGGGCAAGAGCGATCTCGAAGATCGCAAATCTGTGTCGGGATACGTGCTCTTCCTGTTTGGTGCGCCGGTAGGCGTGGGGCTCCACCAAGCAGGAACAGTAGTAGCTCAATCGAGTACCGCCGCAGAATTCATCGCGGCAAAACGATGGATTGTTACAGGCGGACTGGGTCAAGCTTTTATTGTTGATGAAAATCCTCGGCACAGACCCTTCACACGCAGATTTGACGCTGTTAGTTGACAGTCAACCAGCGCTGAAACGGATCCAGAAGGAAAGTAACTCCGGAGCTCAGAAGGCAGTCGACATCCGTTTCCATGCCGTCAAAGACGCATGGAAACAAGGTAACCTGACCTTAGAGTACCTACCGACGCACAGCAATCCTTATTGATCTGCTCACAAAATCACTCAGTCGCACCGAACTCACTAGCAAGCGCGGCCTGTGTGGTTTGATCACCCAATACCAGTTAAGGTTGCCTTGCTAGCAACAGTAACCGAACCAAAGTAAT